>PVJO010005154.1:74276-101803 GCA_004026905.1 Hystrix cristata | reverse complement strand
AACAAGATGCCCAAGAGGGGAGGAGTCGGCAGACTTTGTATAACAGAAATCAGAGTTGTTTTCCACCTCATCATTTTTCTGTCGGAGTTTCTTAAACCATAGTGCATACGTCAGTGAATCATTTCCGTGTGAAGCATTTATGAAGGCTTTGCCGTGAACCCCGTACTTTTACTGGAATTCAAAAACTGTTAACTGTTGATCCTCACACAGAATCCTGCCTGTGGACAGGGATTATTTTGTTCACACAGTTAAAAATATGTTTTAGTTGGTTACTGACATTTTAAAATGAGAGATTTAATCTAAGAATCATTCGGACGTCCAGCTCCTTTCAAATCCTGAAGCTTTGGGACTGTTAGGCTGGCAGCCCCGCGCTGAAGCTGAGGAGCCGCTTCCTTTGCTGGGCTGTTAAGGACTGACCTGTGTGTGAGCACAATCCAGTCACACGCTGGAGCCCAACCCCCTCGGGATTCTGTCTGGAAATAAGGCCAGGAAGGAAGTAATTATGATTTAAAAAAGCCCTGAAGGGTGAGGCCACAATCTGATAGAACTAGGGTCTTTACAAGAGGAAGAAGCACCAGATGGCTCCCTGTGTGCTCTTCGCCCGGAGGACGGGGCTCATGAAGGGCAGTGAGAAGCCGGCCGTCTCTGTCACAAATGGAAGGAAGGCTTTACCAGAGATCAACCCCAGTGACACCCTGAACTTGGACTTCTAGCCTCTGGAATTGTGAGAAAATAATTTTTTTTTTTTATCTGTGACATTTTACTACAGCAGCCTGAGCAGAATAAGTTGCCCACTGTATCAGCCAGTGCTTATTGGAGAAGCAGATTTAATGCAAGATAAAAAAAAAATGTAAGAATTTTCAAGATTGGCTGGCCAGTGGCGGCCTGCGGGCTCAGGCGTGGGAGAATGCAGAGGCTCCGCATGTGCACTGGAGGGCTGAAGGACCCAGTCCAGGGTCTGGAGCTCCCTGCCCTGTCCTGTGTGGGCCCTTATCAGGAGGCTGAAGGGGAGTCTGTGCCAGAGGCCAGGAAATAATGTCCAAGGCGAAGGTGAAGACTGGAGCGCCTCGGGAGAAACAGAAACAAGCCTTCGTTTTTCATTTCCCCTTTACACCATTCAGGTGAGAAGCCACCCAGGGTGGGTCTTCTATTTTCAGTGAATCCCTCCAGCCACACCCAGAACTATGCTGATCCAATTTAGTGGGGCGTTTCTTATTCGAGTTGACACACCCAGTTAAATACGACACCCATGTACTTCACTTACACTTATGCTTTGTGTGTAGCGTCGATGGGTATCTGGGTTTGAGAACCCTCCGGTAGCCTGGGCTTCAAGAGTGAATACTCAGTTCCTATGCTCTGTCCAGTGGCGCAGAAAGTTAAACAGAACTGTCTTGTAACACAGAACATCCCATCGGAGACCACGCAAATAGGTATCACAGGACAGAAGAACCGTCAGTGGCTGGGAAGGGCAGGACAGCAGCGAGGACTTCACTGTGAGGACGCGGAGGGCCAGATGGGTTTGAGAAGCGAGGAAGATTTCAACACATGGAGGTGGCCAAGGAGGCAAAGCAGAGGCACACAGGCAGGAAAGTGGTGGTGTGTGTTTGGAGTGCAGGGTTCAGTGAGGGCCGTGTGTGTGTGTGTGTGTGTGTGTGTGTGTGTGTGTGTGGTGGGACTGATAGGAAATAAAGCAAAAAAGAGGAGCAAGATCACCTCCCAGCCCTGAATGTCACACCCAGGATCTGGTCTAATTCTGGAGGGAATGAAGGGATCACCTGAGGGGCTGGGAGAGAAAACCTAGGGGTTGAAAGCTACTCTTTGGTTAATTAATGAAATAAATGTTTACTGAGACCATTCAGTGTGCCTGGTGCTAAAGATCATGGTTGTGGACAAGAAAGAAGTAAGTCTCCGCCTTTGTGGAGCTGACAGAAATAAATGATCATATATATGACCTAACTCCTAAGAAGGGGTTCCACGAAGAAAAATAAAGCAGGATAAGGGGGTACATGGTAGGTGCCGGTATAGATGTACAGGGTCAGGGATGGCATGATGTTTGAGTGTAACTCTAAATGAAAGGGGGAGAGTATATCCTGTCAGAGTCTAGGAGAATATAATTCTAGATAGAGGGAACAGCAAGTGCAAAGGCCCTGAGGCAAGTGTACAGTTATGTTCAAGGAATTACACAGAGGTCAATCTGGAATGGAGCAAACAGCAGGAAGTCATGGAGGAAGTGAGGTCAGAGTATTCAGGAGTACTGTGTTTTCAGGCAGGGAATCCAGTACAGTGGGGAGGACTGATCTGGAGCAGGAATGACGAAGGCCTGAGCCAAACCTGGAGACACGTATAGAGTCATACACAGACTGGGAGAGGAGCGCAGTTCGGATCAGTACGCAAAGGGAGCCCCCGATACCCGACGGGGGTAGGCTGGTTTGGGCTGTGGGGACAGGTTGAGACTGGACCTCCGTCCCAGGCTCCGGGTTCCTTGTGCTCAATGCAGTTCTCAGAGGAGTAGGGAGCCGAGGGAGGGAGGGAGGGTCTGGATCATCCTCTTCCTCAGCTCCTGGCCCGGGAGTCCCCGTGGGCCTTCTGGGGGAACTCGGGTGCTCTTCATCTAAACGACGCTGTCGCCTCAGGGTACAGACCTCTGCCAGATGTCCCCCAGACCTGCTGGCCCCGAAGCGAACCGGCAGGTCCCAGCGAGCGGAGATAAAGACGGTGGGGCGGGGCGGGGCGGTTGCGCGGCCGGAGAGTGAGCTGGCTTGGCGAGCTCTCCCCCCCCGCAAGCTCCCCTCGCCGTTCTTCTTCTCAAGGCCCAAGCGGAGCGGAGGCGGACGGTCGTGTGGAACCATATAAAGCTCTGCCTCCGGAGCGACGGCCAGGGAGCACGTCATCGCCTTTGGCATCCTGCTGTATTTCCCCCCTCGGTGTTTCTCCTCTTCGGTCTCGCTTGGCTGGGAGGGTTATGAGCGCCTTAGGAAAGAATGCTGTGCTTTCTCTGCCGGCCCTGCAGAGAATGTGCACTAGACACGCTTGGTGAGCGCGCCCTCTGCTGGTGCGCCTTGTCATTTCCTGACTGCTGCCGGTTTAGGCGTAGTTACCATTTTGATTTTGTAAATGGGCAAAGGAAAAAAAAAAAAAAACAAAAACCCAAAACCAAAACCAGCAAACCAAAACGTATTGTTGAGAATAAATTGATGTCTTCCAAGTTTCTAGACCCTTTTAAAATTTTAATCTATACTTGACTGTGGTCTCTAAATCTTCTAGCCCAGTCTTACTTTGGGATTTACACTAGGGCTTTTACTAACCCAGAAAAAAAGGTAAAACTGTTAGCAGTTCACAGAGGAAGGGGTGTGATTGCAATCCCTCCGACCTCTCTTCTACCTCTGTTTCTCTGTTTATCAAGTGCCTCCCAGTCGGCTGAATGTCTGAAGGCCTCGTGTTGTTCTGGGTCCTCCATACAGTCCTTGCTTTTTCTCAGCTTGGCGTGTGGTGGGAAGGACGGACGAGCAAACAGGAAGGCTTAACACCAGGCGACAGATACGCTGAGATAACGAATTGGGCAGTCGTGGGGGGCATGAATGGGTTTCTTAGGTTATTCAACACCAAAGATGAAAAGAAATAAACACCCTACCCTCGTGACTGCAGATTCTTATGTCTCCTACGATTGCGCAAGAATCCGTGATGAGCAAAGCATGCGTGTAATATATTCCTGCTACAGACCAAGTGATTCTGGATCTGAAAGGGCTACAGAAATATATGTCATTTTCTTCTGATTTTTCTTCTAAATTAGGGAAAAGAAAAAGGTTGTTTTATGATTTCAACATTTTGAGAAATTCCCTTAATGTTAAGAGCTTCAACTAATTAAAATGCTTTTAATGGCAGAACACCAGTGTATAATGGAAAATCTATGTATGGGTTTTCCCAGAAACCAGAACTTGGATAGAAACACTTCTGTTCCATAAAAAGCTGTTATATTTGATGAGACATTCCAAAAATCATTCTTCGCAAGTGGACGGCTTGTCACCCTCCCAGACTCTTGTGACTTTTCTCCTTTCCCTCTAACCCATGATCTTGTTGCTCTGAATGTTACTCAGTGTCCTGTTGGCTTTTAATCTTGTATTTGTTTTATTGTAGAAAGTTTATTAATGCAATTTTCTGAACTTTTCTCTATACCCTGGATCTTTTGTGTAGGAAAAGACTTTAATCGAAATTAGGAGAAAGAAAAACAAAAACTGGCGAGGCTGTGGTGAAAAAGGAAGCCTCCTGCATTGTTGATGGGAATGTAAACTAGTACAACCATTATGGAAGTCAGCACGGAGATTTCTCAAAGAATTGAAATTAGAAATTCCGTATGACCCAGCCATCCCCCTTTTAGGTATCTTCCCCAAAGATCTTGAGACATCATCCTACAGTGATACATGCATATCAGTGTTTAAAGCAGCACAATTCAACCTATCACCTATCAATAGATGATTGGATAAAGAAAATGTGATATCAGTATGTAATGGAATACTACTTGGCTGTAAAGAAAGACAAATTTGAGACATTTGTAGGAAAATGGATACACCTGGAAAATAGAATGTTGAGAGATATAAATCAGACACAGAAATTTAAATACTGTATGGTATCTCTCATCTGAGTGAGGCAAAGTACAAATCAAGAGAAAAATAAAAGAAAAAATGAGAGAAGGAGATTCTCTTGTAGATGGGACGACATCCAACGGGGAGGGGAAGGGGAAATGGGTAGAATGAAGATACGCCAGGCTTGAGGTCCTAGTAATCTCAATGAATGTGGATATTATATGCCACAAACATGAACTAAGATTAATGATAGCAACAAGAATGAAAAAGGGGAAAAGGGAACCAGAGGAGACGTTAGGGAGGGAGAGGATTAAAAAAGAAACAAGCTGTATTATGTACATGTACTAACTCTCCAAGATGACTGTGAAATGTGTGTACTACAAACATGCACTAATGAAATCAAACAAAATCAGGAGAAGGAGAGGAGTGGCAGGAGGGAGGGAGAGAGCATTGCCAAGCGTCATTGTGTCCATCTTATGGCTATAAATGCAGACGAAACATGTTAGTGCTTTTCGGGGGATACTTCTCACTGGACGTAGATGGTGGGATGTTAGTTCATTAATTTAATTTTTTAAAATTTTTAGTTGCAAAGGATTCCATTATCATCCGTTTGAATTTAATTGTGCTTTTTATTTTTGTCAATACTTCTTTTAACTCTCAATAGTGCACAAAGAGAACATTTCTATCCTTAAAACATAATTCAGTGTAATCCTCCTCTGGCATATGATAACTATCTGTAGATTTCCAGGTGTGGTCCACTTTACCTCTATTCTTCATACTGCACCTTGTCAAAAAGTATGTTCTAAACTCAAGAATCCCTCAGAGGAGCTGGGAGAAGCATCACAGAGTCCTTGGGTTTGAGCCCGAGCCCCGCTGGGCGCTGTCTTGCAGCAGCCTTGGCCGCTCGATGTTACCCCGAACCTGCCGAGTTCCGGGCCATTCTCAGCGACCCACAACTGCTGGAGGCCACAGGGCTGTGCGTGGGCACAGACGGCGGGCAACTGAGCCTTTTAAGTGCAGTTCTGGTTTTTGGTAGGACTGGAGTTGCCAAGGATGCAAGTTAAACACAATACTCAAAAGCTAGTGAGGAGCAAGCCGGAAAGGGAAGCAGCAGGGTGGAGGGGTCGTGGTGAGGTGTCCCGAGTTCCATCGGCTGTCTGCTTGTGGACTCTGTGTGCTAGAATAAGCCACGCATGTGCTCTGGGCCTCGGTTTCCCTACGTTTAAAAGGATCGGCAGTATGGTCTGGGAGGGGCCGTAGGCAGGGTGAGGACAGGGCCGGGAATTCCCACCTTTGTTTCAACTTGAACAGCTCAGTTTTAGTTCTGTTTTATGTGTTTGACTTCATTAGAAGATCTCGTTTGAAGAAAGGGTTGTCCAGCAGCAAAATAAAACAACTGAAGAACCTTTTAAAAATCATTGGACAGGAGGTTCCTAAATTTCCTACTAGATCTAGAACTCTAAGCCAGAGTGGTGGTACTTGCCGCTTTCCTGTCCAGGATTCTTGAGGACTTCCTTCCTCTGCAGCCATCTTGTGACTGGCCACAAAGCCGGACATTGCCGTCAGTTACCACTGACAGCTTAGGCGCTGAGCCAGCCCAAAGGCGGCCAAACACAGGAGCAAGCTGTCGGCAGCCCTGGGTCCCAGAGTGAAATCTTACTGCACCCCCGGGCCCCACCGTCGCACAGGGCTTAAGTGACAAGTTAACCGAGCCGAGGTTTCCTTTTGTTTATTGCTCACACCATTTACATTTGAGTTTTCTGTGACTTGCAGCCAAAAGATATCTAATGGAATCAGGCGATATTTAAAAGGTAATCAACAAATGTTTATTGAGATGTCTGGAGTACAAAATAGAATATTAAATGCCAGAGATAAAAATCAAGGGACCATTTCTATCAACACAAAATCTTAACTTCATGCTGTCCTCTGTGTATGGAAGTGACAGTCCTGATGGACTATCACTAAGACAATCTCTTTTAATTTACTTAACCCCTCACCAGAACTCTCCCCTCATGTAGCCACTGCGTTTATAGTGTTAGTTTCCCTAACATATTTGGGCCATTTGAACATATGTGGTGGTAGACAATTTTCCAAATATGACAGGAAGAAAAGATGCTTGCAGTATTACGAAGGAGAATAAAAGAAACAAGGCCAAGGTGACTTTCATCTCCTGCTTGGTGAAAGTGTACAATGAGACAACTCTCAAAAGGCAATTTATCAGTATAGCTGTCCCTTGCTACCCTGGGCAAATGGTTCCAGGCCTTATGTAGATACCAAAATACGGGGATGCTTAAGTCCCTTACATAAGATGGCACTGAATTTGCATATAACTATACTATATACATTGTTTAGTATATTTTAAATAACCTCTAGATTACTTACAGTATCTAATGTAATGAAAAAGATAAATGATGTTGTTATACTGTATGGTTTAGGGAATAATGACAAGGAAAAAAGCCTGCAAATATTTACTAGAGACACAATTTTTTTCTGAAATTTTTCCACCAAGGTAGTGTGAATCTACAGATGTGGAACCATGGATATGGAAGGCTGACTATATTGGCCAAAGCCTTAAAACTGTGACCTCATTTTGGTTTAGCACTCCCACCTGTATAAATTTATCCTAAGGTGATAACAGTGGATTTACATAAAATTGTAGATACAGATGCTGTCATCACAGCATTGGCTATAGAAGTGCACACGAGTGTGTGTGAAGGGCTCCCCCCTTTATAGATTGAACTGTAACCCTCAAAATTCCTACGTTGAAATCCTAGGACCGCAGGATGTGACTGTATGTGGAGACAGGGCCTTGAAAAAAGAAATTAAGGTGAGTTCATTTAGGTGAGCCCTATTGCGGTGTGACAGGATCCTTGTAACAGGAGGAAATTAGGATATAGATGTACTCAGAGCAGAGACGGTGGAGGAAGATGTGTCAAGGGGGGAGGCCCCCAAATGAAATCTAACTGCCGACATCTTGATCTTGGACTTGTAGCCTCTAGAATTGCAAGGAAGTTAGTTTCTGCCACTGAAGTCATAAAATCTGCGGCACTTTGTTACGGCAACCCTAGCAAATGAAGAGACACACACACACACCCTCACACACACACACACACGCACACAGGAAAACATTCTAAATGCCGTGCAGCAGGGATCTAGTTAAATATGCTTCGGCTCCTCCGCACGATATGACCACATTCGTCTGCTTAATGTGACGGACACGGAAGGTTGCTGCATGTGTATCATCGTGTAGAGTAGAGTATCAAACAGTCTATCTAGTATAACAGTATATGTGTAAAATATGTGTATGTGTGATGGATGTTACTTTGGTGTATGACATAACGCATTCCTTTGTCTGTTTAGGAAGGTAAAATTGGTGTTATTGGCAGCTGGATGGCGACGTTCCCAAGAGAATGTAAGTAATGCTCACAGAATGTGAACCACCCAGCAGTCAGGCTTGGGATGTGATAAAGACAAAGCCACTCTACAACCACGAGGATGTCCAAACAACCTCCTTTCATACAAATAACTGCTATTTTCCTTCTTTTTAAATGAATGACAGCTCTCACCCACATTATTTTCTGGCTAGATAGAAATTTAGTAATTCATCACTAAATTGCCCATTCTTGAGAGAGTGTAATCTATGAATCTCAGATTTTTCCTCAAAATTATCCATACGAAGTCCAAATCTCACAAGAAGCTCTCTCAGCGCCCTCTCTGGGAGGCTCCAGGGGTTTGCCTCTGGTGGTTCCAGTCTGCGGACTTGAACAATTCTAAGTTAGGTGAGTCCGCCCCACCCACCTGCCAGCACCCCTGGACGGCCCATCGCAGTGGTCTCTGGAGGGGCTCTTCTGGACTCATAAAGCTGGCAAGGATTTCCGGGGGTGATAGATGCTCATTATCATTCTTCCTTTCTTCTGTGCCAAGCTGAGCGCAGGGATCTGTTACTGTAGAGCAAGGTCGGCGATGTTGGGTTTAGTCTCCTTCCCTAGAAGCCAGATCATTGCTTGAGGGGTTAGGAGTGGACCTCGAACATGGCAGAAATCAAGATGTCACGCACGGCTTTGGTTTGGGAAACACAGGCAGGAGCCGCTTTTCAGAACTTTCTGAAACAGCCATCAGGGCTTCCGGACACCGGCTGGGGGATGTGCGGGGCTGGATGGTGGCATGTGCCACCAGAGATCTGGGTCCTCATCTAGAGACTCCAGGAGTGGGGAGGTGGGCCCAGGTGTGTGCCCCAGGAGGAAATTTACCTGGTGAGTCTATGCAGCCTTTTGGGGAACCTTGAAGAAGGGGGTGATACCTCTCTGGGCCTCGAGGATCAATAATGCTTGGTAATTAAACTTGGTTTAAGTATTTGCTTGCTGTGAAGTCTGTTAACTCTTGCTGACTGTTGTCAGCATGGCTTTGAAAACTTTTAATTTTTAAACCGTGCCTCTGGGTCTCAGCACTGGGTGTATGTGTGTAAATTAAAATACACACAAGTGAACACACTATACCCAGCCCCAAACACATTTTAATTTGATTTAACTAATTAAACAAACAGGAGTGAATCATGCCATTAGGCTCAACAGGGCTGCCAACACAAACCCGCAACGTGGGGCGGGCCGGGCAGGGGAGTAATAAAGTGTGTGTTTCCAGCAGAACCGAGACGCCAGCGTGGGAGCAGTTTCATGGTGAATTGACGTTCGCTCAGTGAGTTTCAGAGGAATTGTGGGAGGCCTGGGTAGGACCCCTTGGGATGGAAACCCTGGGTCGAAGGCCTCGAGGGTCCTGTGGGAAGGTGATTGAGAGGCGTGTGCATGAGGAGAAGACGGGAGACCAGAAAGCTGCCATTGTGCCAAGCAGAAAGATGAGCAGAAAGCTGCCCATATCAGGGACCCTGGGCAACTTTACTGAGGGCTGGTGACATCCTCCTCCTGAGCCATGGCATGTGGTTGTTCCTAGAAAAAACCAAAATATTATCTCAGAGGACACTGAGGAAGCAGAATGAATTCTTAATGAAAATTAAGAAGAGGAAGAGCGTATCTATGTAATTCCAGCAAGGGGATATCTTGATTCTGGCGGGGAGGGCCAGTTTAAACTGGCTCTGTCATGTGGTCCAGCCATGAGGTGTTAAGTTATATGTCCCCGTTTTAGGGTCAGAAAATAGTGCTAGTGTCTGAAGTTAGAAGCCCACAGTGGCACCCAGACAGGCCTGCTCCATGTCAGCCGGGATCTGTGGATGGCAGAATGTCAGGGGTGCAGGCGGGAGCCAAAGGACCTGCAGCAGGCAGCAGGGTGTGCAGTGGGACGAGCTGCCTTTTCCCACCTGCTGCGAATCCAAAGGGGACTGAAATCCCAAACTCCCGCCTGGAGAATCCTAGTCAAAATCGGATTGTTCCCCAGCCCATGGAAACTTTCACCGTGCTAAAGTAGACTGAGGGCAAAGTGTTTTATTTAATTTGGTTTCCTTACACATCTACATATTTCTTTACACATCTACCTATTTTCTGGCTTATTTTAAAACTAGTTCCGTTATGTCAGTCCACTTTTGTTGTTCTTATAGACGCTGAGGTCTCAGGATTGTGAGTCCACTACTAGGGACATGGTTTAATGCCCTTTTGGTTATACGTACAGTAGAATTAACGTATTTTATATATACAATATGTATTTTTTGGGCAGAAAAGAGTTTAGCGAGACTCGTCCACTAGGTGTCACTATTAATCCAATGAAACCTGGCTGGCGGTGTTTGTAATGAAAGCCTGTCTGTGAAATGTTACCTTGGTGATGTAATCATGAATAGCACCTGTCCTCACCTGCGTGTTCTCAAGTCCTTTCCTCTGCTCTCTGTTATGAAGGGCGACTGTAGATCAGTTCTCTGGAGGACCAATTCCCATCGCAGAGCCGCTTTTGTTATGAGGCCACTTTAGTGATCAGCCTGGTGGCTGGGGCAGAAGCCTCCTTCATGCAGTATTTGCTTTTGATGAAAGAGGACCCCGCGTCTTTAGAGATCACTCTGGACTCTTCTGATTAGCCGATGTTTCCGCTTGCTCCCGCCGCAGTTGTGGTCTTCTGGTGCTTCCTGGCCGCCCTTCCCCGGCCTCCACCTGTCCATCCTCCCCGCGGGCTCCTGCCGGTCAGCAGCACCCACTTCCGCCCCAGAGAGAGGGGCATGGGTGTCAAGTGGTGCGCCGCCTCCTCATCCCCACAACCCCACATCCCGCTCATGGGCCACGCAGGCAGACTCGCTATTTGCCATTTGTAATTTCAGAATGTGAAGTTAGGCCATTAGGCCAGTTAGGCCAGAATGAGGAGTGGCCATTTGAAGTCAGACGCTTTAAGCTTTGTAGAATCGGGTGGGATGGGTGTTTGAGTGGAGGGCTTGTCAGGTGCAAGGGCCCTGAGGCAGGAGTGTGGTGGTGGGTAGAGGAACAGCAAGCTGACAGTGTGGCTGGAGTAGAGGTAGAGCAGGAGAGTGCACAAGGCAGGTCGGGAGGGTGGCCTGAGCCAGACATCAGGCTTCTGGCTGTGGAGGCTGAGCCTCAGAACAGGTGTAGCACTCGCTCACCTCCCCTCTGCTGTCTCCTGCTGCCTTAATGAACAACAAAAGGAGAAAGAGGGGAGACAAGAACACGGCTGAACTACAGCCCCAATGAGACGTCGCCATGACAGTCACCATGAAGCTGCAGCTCAGGGCTGTTAGGGGGACCAAGGAGAGTGGAAATGGTTGCTGGTGAATAAGTAGCTGCTAATTTGATAATCACCGTGAATCTGAGTGAAACAGATTTGTTCGCCTCACTGTGTACAATTTACTTTTATTTGTGACCGAATTGTCATTTCCATTTAAAATCATTATAAGGAAACAATACATTCCCATCATGCTGGCTTAAGTACCGTCCTGGAGTTCTTGGTTTTGCTTTAACATTAGATCTGGTCTTGCTGTCTTTCCTTCCTACTGTCAGAGCCTTCCTTTAAGTGGCTGCTGTTCTTTTTCTCGTGTTTATAGCAAAGGGACAAACCCCATGTGCCCGGGAAGTGATGATCATGTTGCATTTCTAAGATAACTGCACATTAGTTAGGTTGGAAATTTTCTCTCAAGACAGTCAAATATCTCTCTTAATGTCTTCTTTTTTGTGAAAACATATCTTCCTGATAGATGTAAGTAAAAATATTTGTTACAGCAGGAATAGAGTGCCACATCCACAAAGCTTAAAGGCAGTCCTGCAGTGAATCTTAAACAGTTAAATGACTAGCAGTGATAAAACAGCTGCATAAGATAGTATTAGTTATAATTTGTTTCCCATATGCTCAGAATGATTATTCGAACCACAACACGGGAAGGTGAATGATATGCTATGATCGGTCTCTTGTTTGGCCAGCTGGAAAAGTCAGATGAGATGGCGCCCCAGCCCTGCAGAAATGCAGGTAACTTTGGCTGTGATAACACACTCACTGGGGCCACCCTCTGAGCAGTTACATACGCAGGAAGGACTGACGTGGGAATACAGGTATCCTGGAGGGCCCTGCTGTAGAGAAGCAGATGGGGAAGCAGGATCCTATATTTGCTAAAGCAAAATCATATGTTTATATATGCATCGAATAAGACCTAGAATGACACACTCCCAACACAGCCTGTATAGTCCTTAACAGGATGGCTTAATTTGGACTTTGTCACTTACCTGTACTTCTAAGTACCTATATAATAAAAAGTGCACAAGGAAATTTCTATACATTTATAATACAGGAAAAACACTAATAGAAGTAACTTTTTAAAAAGCAACTTTTTAACTGCTTGGGGTAAAGATCACATCTTGGCTTCCTCTGAGCCTTTTTTTTTTTTTTTTTTAATGTTCATCTCCCTGAATATAGTACTTCAAAATAAACTTTGCTTGTCATAATACAAAACCTGTACTTTGATTTCTCTGTAATTGTGTGTTTTTATTATATAACTCCCATACCCCACAAGCTCCTTCGGAGACAGGAATGATTTTCTCTGTGACAGTTTTCTGTCTTCCGAAGGGGGTTGGGATTTTGGACCACACTGTCAGCTATATCCCTTGTGTCCAGTAGAGGGCAGCAGATGACAGAAAAACTCAAGTCATGAAGGTTAATTTCCTGTGTTGATAGCTTTCTGGGTGACAAGTGAGAAATGGGTGTCACAGGGACTCAGTCGTTCAGAAAGCCATATGGTTTATTTATATTTGTGCAAATTAACAACAGAATGTTTCTCTTTCCTTCAGACGATGGGGATGCAGAAAATTAACTTCTGCCCTATTGTTAAGAGTTTCCAAAGATGACACAAATCTACACACTTTGAACACAGTGACACAAATCTAGACACTTATGAATACAGCTTTAATCAAATGATCATCTTTTATAAGACTTATACTTATAGGTTCCAGTTCACTAAAGTTGAGGTGAGGAACTAATGTAAAGTTGAGCTATAAAACATAGATAAACTCTTCTGGCCTTCAATTGGGGCACATAAAACACAAAAGGCAGGTAATACTGTACAAAATTTAATGAAATTAAAGGGATGCAAGGGAGTGATTAGTAAAGAAAACTGGTAAGGAAATAAACTTGACTTTGAATCGGTATTGAAGAAAGTAACGCCTACAGATTGGAGCAGGGACCTGACACAACTGGAAATCGGTGCCCCTCAATCCAGGCTGCAGAAGTATTCTGTTTGTTTAGCAGAATGTTTCCCATTTTTAAAATTTTGAATTTCTTTAGATGGGTGTTCACTTTTTAGTCCGCTGTACTGCCCACCTTCCCTCTCGTTGCACACAGGGCACTTCATACATTTCTTTTACCTTTATAGCACCAGAAGACAAGGTTTTCAATTTTAATCTCACCTTTTCCTAACCGAGTGCCCTTAGGAAAGTCATATAACTTCTCTGATCCTCAGTTTCCTTTGCAAAATGGTGACACAGGAATGTATCTAGCAGGTCCACTCTGGAAAATGAATGTGGCAGCGCTTGTGTCTGGCACAGCTTCCTTCCTGTCCTTATCCTCCATCTCACACGTGAAAGTCATCCCCGTGGGCACCAATGTCCCATTTGGGATGGGGACCTGACACGAGAGGCAGAGACGTCCCAGGACAAGGCATCGAGATTTCATCTCGATGAGAACTGTGGATGGCGCCTGTGCTGATGGGTCCTTGATTAACTCAGCACTCGGAAGGGCTGAGCTGATATTTTTCGGGCGGTTTTGATTGACTGCAACAGCATTTTGCTGTTTCTGTCATCAAAAGAATCAAATAGAGAATTGCCTTCAGGATGCAGAGGCTGCTTGTAGAAGGAGCGGGGAAGTGCTGAGAGCTCGCTGTGCTGATCTGGCTGGCGGGGTGGGTGAGGGAGGGGAAGATCCTTGGACCCAGAGACAGCCTGCCCACCAGCCACCAAGAGGCCTGCAGATCTGCTCTGGGCCCTTGCATTTTGCCGGTTCCAGAGTCACTTTGCAGTCCTGGCACTTCTGAGCGGTGTTTTCTATACCTCTTTCCTTAAGCGCTGTCAGCAACATTCAACTATCTGTAGGGAGGGAGGCGAGTTGGGCTCCAGGTGATTACAGCAGGACTCCACAGTTCCCTCCAGAAGACCTTTGTCAGAATCTAAACGAACAATCTGTTGGATGACTATACGGAAAGGCCACCTTCTTAGGCTTGTCTCAGCCTTAGATAAGAATCTGTTTGGAGAGAGCTTTGGGTGGGTGGTTCCTGCAGAAGGCACGAAGGCACGATATCACCATATGTGGTTACACAGTTTCACGGAGGAAAAAAGAAAAAAAAATTGCCTGATTCTTTTCCTTGAAACGAAGCTCAAAAACTACTTCAGTTATACAATTCTTAGCGGCCTGTTTTAAATGCAGCCATCTATGCCTACTGGCAGAAGAGGCCTGATTGAGAGGGGAGGGAAGAAGGCTTGGGATGGTATGAGAAGCAGTGGAGGGGTTGGCTGGCAGATGTGGAAGGGAAAGGAACAATTGCAGCTGGTCCCCGGAAGTGAGAAGAGAGCTTCCGGTTACTGCTAGGTCCGAGGAGCACTTAACGTGGGGGCTGGTGCAGATCGGGAGGCGCCTGGAGTGCTACCCTGAAGTGAGGGCTCGCTGGCAGCTCGGTTTGAGTGCAGAACTGGTCCCCGAGGGTGAGTGCTTCCTTTCATTTTGCACCTTAGGCCCTTGGCTCCTCCTAGCCCCGGCCTTGGGAGCAGCGCAGCATGTGGAGACTTTGCCAAGACAGTTTCTAATTTACCTCCCACTTTGGTTACCCAGCAACTAAAATTTTGGTTTTGATAGACCTAAATAGCAGAACTTCAGGAAAGAAAGTCTTGGATGACTCCAGGGTTTATTATATGGGAAAAATATGATCATAACTTACCAAGACATGAACACTTATCATTTGAGGAAAAAAAATTAAAAAAAATCTTGCTCCAAACTAGTGCCTGTTTACATTTTAGGCTTAAAATGGAGAGTTGAGGCTTTTCCCCTCCCTCCTATCCTTCTTTTCCTCAGACTTTCTTCTTTTGTCTTTTAATTCTTTCCTTCTATTCTGTCTCTCCTCCTTCCTGCTCTGTTTGGCACTTCTGAAGTGCTTGCCTTTCTTACTTTTTTTTTCTTCCTCCATCCTTTGCTCCCATTGCTTATAACAGATTCGGAAGGAAAAAAGAATCAAATATCTGTTTCACAGCCATTTCATAAACAATACCGGCTCTTTTCTTTCGGTACCACTAGGCAATGAAAAGCACTGTAGGAGGACGTCTGTGACAGTATAGTGATGAATTCATGACGACGAGGCGGCACAGACTTGAAACAGGCCCACTGTATTTCTCTGCATTTAGCCAAGACCAAACCAGAATGAATGCCCATGGGTGCTCAGCTGGAAACAGAAACAAAGAGGTTTTCTATTTTGTGATGAAAGGGAAATAATTAGGGGGGAGCTCTACCCAAACCTGAAGTTTAGTTTGTGTTTGTTTCAGCCAAACTACTTCAAGCCCCGTCATACACTTCTATAGACCTCCATTGTGGCAGGAATGTTTTCGAAGCCTTTCAGGTTTTGTTAAACTTCTGCAGAAGTTAATTTCAAGATGAAGGAATTCCTTCATCTTGTTGCTTTTCCAACGCTAGCTCATATTAACCTTCTCTGCTTTTAAACAACTTGAGTTTTTTCGGCAATACTCTCTTTGGCGAAATTGTGTTTTGTAGTCAACGCATCTCCTGTGAGATGAGGTTTTAGAAATTTATGTTAAAATCCGGTAAGGATTAAAATTTTCCAGTCTATCACAACAGGAAGGATGGATGGTTTCAGTGATTGTCCTTCCTCTAAAGACGTTCCCTGATAAAGAATATGCAAAACGTGGCATAAAGATAGGAAAAAAATGCTCAGCCTGCGGCAGGAAGCTGATGTGTGCAGTTGAGTGGAATGTACACTGCACAATGCTGGAGAGTCTGTTCACATCACAGCCATTGTAGCTTTGTGTACTTATTACAATAGCTTCCTGGTAAATGGCTTAACGTCTGAGGAAGGGACTTTTTCTCCCTTTCTCCTATAATTTGCAAAAAATGGTGTCATCTGGGAAGGTGGTGGTCTTGATGGCGGGTTTATATTTAATGTTCATTTTTGCTCTTTGCTCTGAGGCCTTTAGCTAGAGCTGAACCGCTTCCTCTGGATGATTTGTCCTGCTGTGCTCAGAGTCTCCCTCCCAACTTGCGGACCATTCCCAAACCAACAACAAACAAATCAAAAAACAAAATCTGAGGTTGTCTGAGTTCTTCATTCCCTGGTTTCTGGTTGCTGTGTGCCGAGCCTGGGCTGCTTGTGCGGGTTCCTCCCCTTCGTTCTCGTCTGACGGAGACGCTGCTCTGAGTGCACCATGCCTGCCGGCTTCCCCGGCCTTGTGCTGGTGACGCCTTCCCAAGGGGAGGAAAGCAGACCACATAGCCAGGCAGTGGTGGAACCGAATTCAAGCCCAGATAACGTAGCACTGATGCTCCCACACTGGACCAATTCTTTCAGCCCTGGTTCCCCCAGTTCTAATTTTCTCCCATATGCTCCTGGCTGCTGCTCCTCCCCTACCGCTGTGGCAAAGCCTCAGGAATTTGAAGTGTGGCGCACTGCGCAGAGGGAAACAGGAACTGTCCTCTGTTGGCGGGAAGATGAATCGGTGTAACCTCTTTGGAGGGTGATCGCCAGCTGCTGGACTCTGTTGTGCTGGCTCTTCGGTCCTCTCCCGCTCCTAGTGGTCTCTTCTCCCACCTCCCTGCTTTCATTCTTGACCCCGCTCCCCCCAAGTCCATTCACAAGCCTCATTCAGAATAAATGTCTTAAAATAGAGCTAGATGAGGTTCCATGTCTTTTTCATCTTTCTGAGAACAAAAGCCCAAATTCTCACAGGGCCACAAAGCCCTGCCAGCACCCGGCCCGCGGCAGCACCAGCCTGATCTGTCTCCTCTTCTGCTCCTCCTGCACGCGCCCCTGCTCTAGCCTCGGGCGAATCCATCATTGATCCTTCTACTTCTGCAGCCCGTGCACTGGGCGGGGAGGTTCCTTGTCGGACCAGCTTCCCTGTCACCGGCAGAGCCAGCTTCCTCATCTGCTTCAGGTCTTGGCTGAAGTGTGGCCTTCTCAGGAGGCCTTCTCTGACCAGGTGATTTAAAATTGCAGCCTCCTGATCCTCCTTTTTTCCGAGTCTTCTCGTTTCTCTCTGTAGCCACTACCATCTTCTAACTTCCTGTATAACTGGCTCGTTTACTTATTTTGGTTTTGTTTGCTTCTCTCACTAAGAATGTAAACACCACAAGGGCAGGAATTAATTTTTCTGTTTTGTTTTTCGATGCTCGCTGTATAGTGGCCAGCAAGCTCCCAAATAAATATTGATTTATAAACATGAAATTGGCCCTGTGGATTTAATCAGTTGCACATTGAAAATATTTAGGAAAAAAAGTCTGTTCAGAACATGTGCAGACTTTTTTCTTGTTATTAATCTTTAAACAATACAGTATGGAAACTACATAACACTTGAATTAGGTATTATAAGTAATCTGGAGATGATTAAACTGTGTAAGAGGATGTGATGTGTGTAGATTATGCTCAAACATTATGTTATTTTATATAAAAGACCTGAAAATCTGCAGAGTTTGGTATCCTTGGGAGTTCTGGAATCAATTTCCCATACATACTGAGAGATGACTATCAGTATGTCATCTCTATATTTCCAAATATTTATTGAATTTTTATTGAAATTATTGAGTGGCATTTGGCCCAGAAATTCCACTTCTAGGAATCGATTCTATGACATACGTGTATTCAAAGTGACACAGGTGCTGATAGTCACTGAATATCCCGAGATAAGTATCACTTGAAGGGGATTGAATCCAAGTCCTCACTCGTTCTAGGTAAGTGCTCTACCACTGAGCTATATCCATGGCTCTTAAAATCAGGGATTGGTCAGTTTCAGATCAGACAGAACCAAAAAATGATTTGTGTTCCACTACCAGAAGGGAGGGGCTGATGTTGAAGAGCAGACCAGCTGTATTCAGAACAAACAACATTTTCTTTGCACCTCTGAGAGAAAAAATGGGATATTTGCTTCCATTTTTCTGTTGTTCCGGTTTTTTAAGTTGCTCTTGAATTGTCAAATAAGGCTGTAAGTTGAGAACAAAGAGACGGTCAGCTCTTACACGCTCACAGGGCTGCCGAGAAGGAAGATCAGGGCCTTCCTTGGTGTTCACCCAGAGGTGCTGAGCGAGGGTCACACCAGGGGTCACACTGGGCTTCACTGCTGCCCTGCCTGCTTACTGAACAGACTGGAAGTCGACCTGAGGACCCGGGTTCTGCCTGCCTGGGTAGGATGAGGGCTGGGGCTGGTGCCTCCTCACCTGGCTGGGCACTGTGGCCTCATGCTGGAGTGGAGACCACCTTGTGGGAAAGCCTGATGGGTGCTCGCAGGATAGGAGGGAACCTGAATACAAGGGTTTCTCTTTCCCTGGAGATTTCTGCAAGCAGGAGGCCAACAGAGCTCATTTGCTGCAGAGAAGGAAGAAGGGGTGGAGAGCATTTATATGGGAAGAAGAAGGGGGCAGCTCCATGTTCTTTGGAGAAATGGAAGATTAATTTACAGGCTTTTATTTTATTTTTTTAAACAGGGTCTCACTATGTAGTTCAGGCTGGCTTCGAACTCACTATGTAGCCCAGACTGGCCTGGAACTTGTGATCCTCCCGCCTCAGCCTCCTGAGTGCTGGGACTACAGAGTGCACCATGTAGTCCCAGCTTGGAGTCTTCATGTAGAGGCACATGAGGGAGACAGCTGGAATACAGGACTTGGCAGCTCCAGGCAGCTTCTAGTTCCAGTGGGTGTGTAGAGGTTGAGGACTGCATTGGTTTGCTATTGCGGCCTTAACAAACTACCACAGATAGGTGGTTCAAACAGCAGAGATTTATTGCTTCACAGTTCTGGAGGGTAGATGGCCAAGATCAAGGTGTCAACAAGTTTAGTTTCCTCTGAGGCCTTTCTCCTGGGCTTGCCGGCTGCTGTCTCCTTGCCGTGCTCTCGAATGGTCTTTCCTGTGTGTTCACACCCCTCTGTGTGTCCAGATTCCCTCTTTTAAAAGGACACCAGCCAGACAGACTTAGGTTTTGAGCCAACAGCTTCATTTTAACTTATTCACCTCCTTAAAGTCCTGTCTCCAAATACAGTAGCATACTGAGATACTGGGGCTCGTGGCTTCAATCCATGAATTTTAGGAGGACACAATTCAGCTCATAACAGGGTTCTAGTCTTTTAGTGAGGCAGCAAGCAAATACAGCTGCCACTTTCTGAGATGCTTCTCAGTTGTACAGGAAGGCTTGAGCACCATTCCACAAAAATACCCCATTCACAAGAAGAGCTCCCGCTCAGCAGAGATTAAGTATCACTTGGAGGCACTTCTAAGCTTTGTTGTTGTGTGGGGTATCGAACCCAAGGCTTCAGACATTCTAGGCAAGCGCTCAACCACCGAGCTATATCCCCAGCTCTTAAAATCAGGAGTTGGTCAAAATTTCAAATCAGATAGAATTGAAGAGTGATCTGTATTCTACTACCTGAATGTAGGGGCTGATGCTGAGGAGCAGATCAGTTATATCCCACCTACCAGGAGCAGGTGGAATTGGACTGAGCCAGGAAAGGCAAGGGAGCCTCCCAAACATTCGAGTCACCAGTAATGCCAGAGTATCTCTGCCTCTCCTCCTCCCCCCACTCCCAATCTGAAATGCTTGCTCCAGAAAAGGCCCGGGGCCATCTCCTTCCTCTACCCCACGAAGGAGGCGAAGCTCTTCCTGACTCCAGGCCCTAGGAGGCAGTCACAACTCTTTGCTGGGAAGAAGAGAGAGGATGAGATTTAAATTGGATATGATGTACGTATTTTAAATCATGTTCAGTTAAAGGGAATTTTTAAAAAATTTTTTAACCAAGAACATGTATTGGTAGATTGTATACATAATGTTCACATTCATCATGTTATTTTGTACCTGTACATGATGTATCTTGGTAGTTAAAGGGAATTTAACCGTAATTGCCCATGAAATTATAGACTTGGCCAAAGAAGTCATATAGGAGGAGAAAAGGGATTCTTCAGAGCTCATTTAAGTGTGGCGATTGACAAAGATCAGGTTATGTCGATTTAAGATTCGCTAAGTTGAGGGTGGGAACTCCTCAACAAACTGGATCTCTTTCTCTCTTTTTCAGTAAAGAAGCAGGTCTTGGAAAATACAAAAACTGCTTTTAAGGAGAGTTATAGGAGCATACTAAGTTGGGAAGAAAATATACTTTTCACTCTATACCCTTTTGAATTTAAATGTAAAAAAACCTACCATGTGATGAATTATTTAGGAAAAAAGACCTCATACAATTTAAACCTAAATTAATTGACACAGTATGATACTAGCAGAGAGAACTGTGGCAAGAAATAGTCCTGAAAGTTACATGTTAATTTTGTATATGTTAAAGCAGTTTCCTAACAGTGGCAAAAATAATCGTTATAGGGGAACTGGGGGGAAACTGTAGTGGAAAGAAGGTGGTCTTGCCTGGGCCTGAGGTAGAAATCTATTCTGTAAATTTGGAGACAGTCCAGTAGAAGATGGAGTGGGAGAGACTTGGAACCAGAGGTAAAATGTACGAAACTAGCAAGAACCACTGATGCTGTTGCTCGAAGGGAGATAAATGTTGTGACAGATGCCTGCAAAGTTTTTGGCAGGGAACGGGGTTCCATTTGTATGCTGCATTTCAAGGTTAAACCTTTCTGTGTCACATAGATGTGGCATGTTGTTGGCTCAGTGCTGAAGTGTGGGGTTTGGATTAATACGATTGAGGAAGGTATTAAGTCAAGACACAATTGCACAATGGTTTGGTCAGTGACTTTTGGTATAATTCCGCACGCATATGTTTAAGCAATAAAAATCACTCCAAAACACCAGGAAAGGATTCCAGAAAAATAGTAAGAAAAGAGAAAGGTCATCAAAGTTTATGCACATGTTTACACCTTTAATTCATTTCCCCATACATGATTAATTTCATTCTTGGCTGTGTTGAGTAAATAAAAGTTGTGAAATCACTGCCCAGGGACTCTGTGTGTACAGACAGTGACTTGAAAGGGGGACTCTAACCCTATCATCTTGGCAGAAGAGAATCAGACTTGGAGAGAGAGTGTTCTGATGGAGTGGAACGCAAAGGTGGCAAGAGGACTGGATGCGACAGAGGCGTTCCATCCACACTAACACCTTCCACTGCTCTGGTCCCTGGTATCAAAAAAGGTGAGAGGGAGAAATTATCAAATGGTAATATACACAGTCAAGGTACAGTCTTCTCCTTCTTTTGGGAGTAGTCTTTGCCATTGAGAAATGCACTCCAAGGAGTCTACTGGTTCTAAAAACATCACCGTTGGCTCCACATTTGAGCTGTTGGGTGTGAGGTCAGGCCAGGGTGTTGCAGTGGGGGTATCTCCTCAAGGAAGGGTTCATTCACACAGCAGCCCCTCCTGGCTCCTGCATGCTCCACTATCACGGAATTGTAAAATGGAAGCTTGATGTTTGTTGATTTAAAACCTGAGTGGTACAAGATGTCAAGAAGCTACTCTGTGGCACTAAACCTGACATTTTAGCTTTTTGGTGAAAATTATGGTTCTGAAGAGTGTTTGGAGAATCATTGGCAGGAAGGATAGAGCACCTGTTGTGGGAACCTGGGGGACAGGCAGCTGAGAAAGAGGCACAGACCAGGTCTCCAGCCTGCCCTGATGTAGTGCTGGCTCCTTTGACCACAAGGACAAGCACACTGCTGAGCATTTTGGAAGCAATATAAAACAATGATGATTAGAAGCAACAGATGTTGGTTGTCTTTTGCCTACCCACCATCCTTCTCTCATGTTGGGAACTCTTCCTCAAGATCCTCTGGCAGCCTGACCCTCCTCAGCTCTGAGAGAAGACACTTGAAGTAGGTGAGTTAGTGAACTCCCTGCTCACAACGATCTCTATAGGCTCCAAGAAAGTCTACTGGAACAGTCAGGGCGAATCACTGGTCGTGGGAAGGCCTGACTAAGGAGAGGTCTGGAATGATGAGGTCACCGGCTGAAACTGTGGTAATCTTCTTGTCAGCCTGTAGGTGGCGCTGGCCGAGCCTGTGTAGAAGTGCAGAAATACAGAGGAAAATGGGAAACTGGGTCACGAGGTTTTTGAAACTTCGTCTTTGAAATCAAGTCTCGAAGCTGATGTTTTCAGCAGTGTGAGTTAATATATCTTATTCGCAATCCTTTATTTTGCTTTTTCTGTCACAGAAGTTTCTTGTTACTGTGAAGTGCCATGGGCAGATCACAACAAAACAATTTCAGACGCAGGAAGAAATTAAGAGCAAAAACCCCTGTGCATATGGGGATTGATTCTCATTTTAAAGGTGAAAGATTGGGAACAAGAATTATAGATAAAAAATGATTTAAAATAAATAAAGAATCGAATATTAAGAATGTATGAGTAAAAGAGAAAAAAGAATGTAAAAGACTGAAACCCATAATATAAAAGTTTAGAATGTAAAAAAGTAACAGGACTTTAGAGTTGAGAAAAGGAATTCAAAATAATAAAAGAAAAATAGGCTATTCGATTAAAAAATTGATAGAAATATCTTAAAAAGAAAATGAAAACAAAAAATTTGAAGATTAGAGGGAAAAGGGGTGGGGAGATCCGAGTAAATTGGTGAGAATTCACACAAAGTTCAAGGTGGTAGGTTGAAAAAAATCCCACTGAGGGGTGTCATTCTGTGAGGCAAAGAGCCAAGAAGGCAGGAGGGCTTTGGCTTGAGCAAATACCTGTAAATATGTCTCCTTCCTGCTGATGCGCAGCAGTACAGTGGGGAGAAATAAAACAGCCTTCCCATTCTTGGGAGCCTTGAAAGGAGGCAATATTCATCTCTCTCCAGCCCGCACATACGATAGAGGCTTGTCCGCTTCTCTATTGCTAGTCTGAAAATTTGGCACATTATGTACAGAGCTAATAGAGCATAGTTATAGTCAATTAGACAATTGGCAGTGAAAAAGGAGTCACTGGATAAATTTTTCTAAACTATTTCCTTTTAAAGAAGAAATATGTGGAGAATATATCAGCAAAAAAAAAATAGTCCAGTTATAACTGCCAAATGTCATTAAAACTGTTTAGGATTCCATTTGAGTCTTTGTGGATATGGGACAGCTGATTTTAGCTTGTGTCATTCAGTTCTTGAAATACAATGCTAGAACAAAAAAGAGATTCCATATTCAATAGAAGTGAGTTTTTCTGATATTTTTATATAATCAGTATTTTTACCCTTGAGATTCAAATACAAAAAGAATTAGGTTCCAATGGCAAAACAATTGAAAAACTATTGGTATAGATGACCTTTAAAGCCTCTTAGTAAGGTTAGAAATGGTGAATGGATCAATTCTTATGTTTTTTAACTCAGGAGATGAAAACCCAACCCCATGTTGAAATCCCAGAACAATGTGAAATATGAAATTTCACCATTTATTTTCTTCTTGTATTTAATCTAGACTTTTAAAAAAACCATTTTTATTGCAGAAGCACATTTTTCTTTTCTTGCATATCTTACAGAATTAATTATGTTCAGCATGAAGATTTTTCTCACTTGAATTGTTTCCTGGGATGTTTTACTATAGTTCATATGTGATATAGTTTCATATACTGTATTTTATGAAATCCATTCGAACTATGTGATAGCTAATTTTATGTGTTAACTAGGTGAGGCCACAGTATCCAGATATTTGGTCAAATATATCTGTATCTTACTACAAAGGTATTTCTTAGGTGAGATGAACATTTATATCAGCAGACTTTGAGAAAAGCAGATTACTCTCCATAATGTGCGTGAGCCTCATCCAATCATTGACGGTCTTAAGAAAAAAAAATTGACCTACCCCGAAAAAGAAGGAATTTTGTCAGCATATTGCTTTTGGAGTTGAACTACTACATTAATTCATCCTGAAGTCTGTAGACTATTGGCCTATCCCATAGTTTGAATTTAATAGCCTCCACAATTGTGTGAGCCAATTCTTTAAAATGAATCTTTCCATATGCCCATTCTGTTGATTTCATTTGTCTAGAAAGCCCTGACTAATGTGGTATCCAAATTCTTTCAGTAGCAGAGAATTGAAAGAAATTTATTTTATTTTATTTTGCATTTCATTAAAAAACCAAGCCTGTGATATCAGTAGAGTACAATATTGAAATGCTATTTCTAGTACCACAGAAACATAGTTTATCTCTTTTCTCCATAAAAATTTCCTTAATGAAATATACTAGACTGATGTTTTTAAAGATTATGATACCTTCATAGGTTGCTAATCTTTGAAGTTGAATAAAGCAAAGTCACATCTACTATGCCCAGCACAGCATTCCCATATGCTTTACCAAGAATTTCAAGTGGAAGAAATACTTAATGTTTTTCTGACAATTTCAGTCATTTCTTTAAAAACATAAATTACTATTTTTTAAAAATTTTATTTTAATGGTCCATTTTCGATATACATATTGATAACATTCATCATTGGGGATTAAAAACAAATTATTATCTAAAACTTTTCTTGGCATGCATTAAGTTTAGCATGTTTGTATTGCTGATTTAAAAGATAATCGTATAGAAGAAAATTTCATTTGTCATATATACATTAAAAAGTTTTTTAAGTTTATTGTATTTAAGATTCTCTTGCATAATCCTTTGTCACCGAGCTCATGGGATTCCAAATGATCCTCGATTAATTAAGGACTAAATGAACTTTGTTCTGAGTGGACATGAAACTTTTTTTTTTTTTTTTTTGATGCTGGGAATTGAACTCAGGCCCTTGTGCTTGCAAGGCAAGCACTCTAACCACTGAGCTAATTCCCCAGCCTGAAACTATGTTTAAGCTTAGGTTTCTTACTCATATTTACCAAAAGCAAGTTTGTAACTTAGTGATAATCGTAGAAAAAAACAGTGATACTATAATTATCTTTGAGCCAGTAGAAGGTAGAATCACAGAAATTACACGAGATGAGATTCACACACGTATACATATACTTTAATTGCAGAACTTGTTATGGAAACTGATTCACATGATTACGGAGTCTGAGAAGTCCCGCTGTAGGCTGTCAGTCAGTGGGAGAGTCAGGACAGCCCTCCGTGGGACTCGGCTGAATCCACGGGCCTGGGGGTCAGGGTCAGGGTTGATGGTATAAGATAGTCTGAGTCTAACATTCCAAAAGCCAGGAGCACCCTTCCCAAGTAGAAGATGATGTGTCCGCTCATGTGGACAGAGTAAATTCGTACTTTTTCTGTCTTTTTGTTCCACTCAGGCCCTCAAGATGATGCTCACCCACACTGAAGAGGAACATCAACTTTACTCAGTTTATAATTTGGCACACCCAGAAATAATGCTTTTCCAGCTCTATGAGCATCCATAGTTTTTCGTTTGACATCATATATATGTAATTTTTTGGGGTGTGTTTGGGGTTGAACTTAGGGCCTTGCACTTGCTAGGCAACCACTCTACCACTTGAGCTAAACTCCCAACCCCTATATTTTTTATTAATTCACATTAATACAACTCTGGCTCCATGATCGCATGGCCAATTCCTATCATAAATCCTCTCATATGAACCTTTCTCTCTACAGCATATGCAATTGGTTCTGTTTTTCTGGAGCACCCTGACTACTATGCTCATCTGTAAGTAAAAATTTTTAATACACCTCATACTATTCTACATCACTTTGGGGCAAATACACACACAATAAAAATATAAAATATGAACAGAGGCAATAGGCACCATATTTAGAGCAGGGTAACAAGGAGGAGTGAACGATTTGGGAAAGGTATATAGTTCTATAGTCTTTTACTCGAAAAATGTCTTAGAAGGTTAAGATTGAAGTGGAGCAGGAGGAAGGAGCCCTGAGTGACAGCAGTATTGAAAGCAGCACCATAGGAGGGAAGGAAGTGCTGCTCCATTTTTTGGTTGGCAGTGTCTTTGCATTTCTGTGCCAGTGCAGACAGTGGGGAGGGCAAAGCATCTTGCTGCCTTCTTTTCAACCATCGGGTTTGCCGAGACCCAGTGCCAGTACATTCACGGGTTACCGATTGCATTTCTCAGTCCAGTTCGCAGGGCTTTGCCTGTAGTGGCTGTTTCTCCCAGGTTTTGCTATTACTTATCAGGTCTAGTTTTCAGTTTTAACATGTTCTCATGCCCCTTACAAGAACTTGTCTTTCAACATATTGGTATTTTCCCTCATACTGTTTCTACCATTTTGGGGTGGCATCAGCATTTGTATTAGTCAGGCTAGGCTAGGCTATGCTGTAATTAAAAAATACTCAAGTCCCAGGGGCTAATTTCTGATGAAGATTTGTGTGGTATATATACAACCAAAAAAAAAAAAAATCCGGCTTGAATTCAACATCACTGACCAGCCAGTCTGCTTTTAGTCTCTCCACCTTTCGGGGTCTTTTGATGTTTATTTTATAAATGATATCTAATGTTTTAGTTACACAAAGTGAGAGGAATAGGAAAGGTATAGTTGCTCCATCTTTTCAGAAGTAGAAGCTGCTTTCTTTTTTATATAGGTTAATTGCATCTCTCTCTATTCCTATGAGTTTTTATTTTACTTTATCTTTACAAAGATGATCATGCTGAAACTATTCTTTAGGGGAGTTCCTTCTTGCACATTAATATCCTAGTGCTGGGAGTCACCGTATACCTGTGTGTCCCCCGTATAGGTCAGAAATTTCAGCCACTGTGTATGAATATATATATATATATTATATGATATATATATATATAAAATCATCCACTCTTCTGTGTCTGTAGACTGTGATGTTTCCAGATTTTTGCTACTGTGAACATTAGTGTGAAAATCTCGTACATGTATCCTGTGTACAAGAGCTTGTCTTGATATGTACCTAGGGGCAGAATTGCTAAGCTACAGGCTATGTACATCTCTGACTATGGTGGATAATGTTAAATTCTTTCCCAAAGTGGTTGCACTAATTTACATTGCCACTAGCAATGTTTGGCGGCAACGTTGTTAGTAAGCCACAGTCCAAATACTCTCCTGATAGTAGTCTGGGCTACTGGTGGAACATCCCTTATTTCTTTCTCTTTTCTCAGGCATCATTGTCAATTGTGGTCTGATGACCAGTATCTTTCATATGCAGTAGATGCTGCATAATGATGTTTCTGTTCACGGAAGATGAAATATGATGATGGTCCCAAAGATTATATTGCCTTGCAATGGGGCATAATCATCTCCGTTAGTGTAAGTATACTCTGTGATGTTCTCTAAATGACAAAACTGCAAACAATGCATTTCTTAGCATGTACGATATTTCAGTCTTTAAGTGACTCGTGATTTTTTTTTTTGGTTTCTGGTACAAGGGTCAGTCTGATTCTTGATTGCCATCTTATTTGGAAAAAGTCTTTTTATAAAAACAATTTA
>PVJO010005154.1:0-66119 GCA_004026905.1 Hystrix cristata | reverse complement strand
GTTGCACAGATGTGCTAGATACTTTAGAGAATAAAAAGAAGTTCATGTAATAATGAGTGATTTCCAGGAGTTTAGATGCACGTTTGGATGTAATCCTACAAAGGGCAGTTTACCGAATGAGCAACTCAAATTCTAGGGGCAGAAACAGAAGAGCTTGTGTGGGTGGACAGGAATGCTTTGGAAAAGCCCCATGAGGAGACCAGTTCTGAACAGTGCCTGAAGGATGGGTAGAGTTTGATTTGGGGGAGCTCTGTTGATAAGTGTCTCTGATGGTACAGTCTTTTTGGAGCCTGGTGTTTAAAGCAAATGCCATTTTAAAATGTGATCTTATTCCTTTTCGGTAACCAAATTATCCAGTGTGTTCATATTTGCCAAGTATGAGGCTACTGACACAGCAGCGTTCTTGGAGAGGCTTGGAGGACTACCCAGAAAAGGGAGCTCGGTGTCCAAAAGTGTAGCAACTCTGGGCAAGGGTCTAAATGTAGTGAGTCCTACGAAGAGGAAAACCTGGTGGCTCCCTCACTGGGGCAGCCGGAGCTACTACTGTCCATGCACTCTAGCCCAAGCCATTGCGTCACATGTGCTGGGATTTGCTTACGGAATTGCTGTCCTGCTCCTGGTGTCTGGGGCTGGCCAGCTTTTGAGTGGACTTGCACCTAAGTAGAGTCATGGCTCCCCTTTTCCTCACGAGGGGAAAACAAACCATTTGCTTTCTTTTGGACTATGATGATGGAGGTAGCAGTCTAAGAGGTCTAAGAGTGGCTGGGAGGGCATTAAGCTTTCCTTTTGTTTACCCATGCTGATGAGTCTAGTCTGTCTCATTAGGGGGAAATTTCAGTTTAGAGACTCTAAAAGTCTTGTGATCACCTTTGGAAGGCATTGTACTTTGGTGTCAGACCAGGGTTCAAATCCCAATGGTGCCTTTAGCTGGAAAGCATGTGTAGATTCTCTTTAGATTAAGTGAGTTTGGGTTTCCTTTATGAATGGTGGTTAATCATACCTGTTTCATAGCTCTGTTGCAAAATTAAATGTACTAATGATGTAAAGCACTTTGCATGGACCTCCACTAATATTACTTACTTCTTTCCCAATGTAGCTTTATAGTCAGAAATGTCCCTTTTCTTCCAGTGTAGCTTGAAATGTTATACTGTGATGCCTGATACTAAAGCCTTAAAATTCAATTTAAATTTAATAAAAAGTAAGATATTTATGTATCATTAAAAAAAGAAACGGCATTAGGAAAATTCTTTAGATTTAAACTGAGGGATTTTGCAGGTGGAATTATAGTCTTATTTCCCAAATGCAGTTGTTTCCAGTGACAATTTTATTCACTTTATATGGAAAAACATGTCATATAGGAAAGATGGTGTTAGGATAAAGGAATCTGATGAAATGCAGCTAATTAAGCACATAATTTGGTACAAACTGTGTACCCAACATATTTTGGAACATAAAATATTTACTCTGATAGACTGAAGCTGTTACTCTATACCGGGTCTGAGTTGTTATTGAGACTGAGTGTTTTTAATCTAGCAAACAATAATGACTTCATCACTTCTGACTTTGTGTCTGGTTTCTGCCTGGAATGAGATTGTATTGCTGTCCTTTCAGCTTTGGGGAAGAGTGCTTGATAGACGGTTGCTGTTAAGATCTTGTTTTTGAAAAGAACATTAAATACTTGTTATTTATATTTATATTTAAAACTCTAAATCCATGCTAACCATAAGCACATTTACTAATTGTGACTTTCTCTCATATTTTCCATTTGTTTAACAGGCACAAACTTGAACAGCACAAAAAGTAGATCAGTTTAAATTTCTTAAAATAGTTTAATATTTTGATCTCTGTCTCTGCTTTTTATACATTTGAGTTAGAAAGAAGCATAGTTTTGCTCATGTTTTAAGCAGCTTTATTTTAAAGGAAAATAAGAGCACGATTAGGGTTTGTTTCAGCATCAGATGTACTTGGTTAATGCAGTTTAGCGTAGTTGTTCTTGGCTCCAGGTCTGACTAGAGTTTTAGGACAAGCAAATTCTGCTTCTGGTCAAGATTTGTTTCCTTTATGAAGTCTCCATGTGGATTTAGAGGTTCTATGCTTTAGATTTAGATTCTGTTCTCTAGGAAGCACAGAATCAGTCTCCTAATCTTCTGTGCAGCTCCAGGATGGAGGACACTGCCTGGTGTCAAGGTTGGGGTGCTGCACCCTGCTGCTCAGCACGGACCCTGGCTTGTGGAGGCTGAGTGGGTGTGGAGCTGAGGTCCTGAGACTTTAAAACTTAACCACTTGGGTTTGAATTCTTGTTTTACTGTATTTACAAACTGTGTGACTTTGAAAAGGATATTTGGGTTTTTTTTTTTTAACCTCTTTTTCTGCATCAGTCAAAATGGGAGTGACTAAAAAGGCATTTAATTCTTAGGGTTTATTTAAAGAGTAATTGATACAATCCATGTGAAATCTTTAACACATAATAGCAAAGTGATAGGTATTAATAAATATTTGTATAAATTTTATCTGATGAAAGTAGCCGTTGCCAAATTGGAAGGGAAAGGAAGTTGTCCTAATATTTGTTATTTTTCTTTGAGAAACACTTTAGGGTGACTTGGTGACCAACTGTCCCAGTTTGCCTGGATTTGTCTTGGTCTAGCACTGCCAGGTCCCACAGTCTGCGAAACTTATTTTTAAGCAAGCTGCAAACAGTTGATCAACCATGTGTTTTATGTACTTCTAGACAAATGTAACATTACCCGAACTTATAGTTGAGTCAATCAGTCGTAGCTAGTAAGTGCTAAGGCTTGTATTCAAATATGCCTTTGAGTGACTTTAAGGCATCCGTGTGCTCCATTACATCTATTATTGTACATTCAGATGTTTGTGTGTATTCTTTACTCTTTAAGAACTTTTATCATAGGGCTGGGGGTCTAGCTCAGTGGTAGAGGGCATGTGTACACGAAGCCTCCAGCAGTATGTGGGGTTCAGCCTCTAGCACATGCACGCCACACACAGGCACACACGTGTCTGTGCACATGCACAGAGTATATTGAAAATTTATTGGGTTTAGGAAAAAAAAGGATTAAGAGAATTTAAACTCCCTAAAGTTATTTTATTAGAAAAAAAATGTGTATGTCAGAATCATGAGGCTGCTGTGGTCCAGAATCTGAGGAAATGTTACTCATCTCAAAGACTTGTTTTCTGTAGGCTAAATGGAATGGACAGTTGGGTTACAATGAGGCTTAGAGGCAGAATACTTAGATATGGGATAGTAGTGGCTTAGGGAGGGGACTAGGGAAAACTGAATTTTATTCCATTTTTCTTACTCATTATTTTCTTTCCGGTTTTCTGCCAAAGCTATTAGACATATATTCCTTACCTTGTTCTTCCTCTCTCTGTCTTTGTATAAGATTAACTGGAGCACACACAATTGAGCATTGTCAAGTGGCACCATCAGAGGATGCCACACATGAGTGTCCTTAGGTTATCCTGGTACCTGTTTCTGTGACAGCCAAAGAATCACATGGGGTAGAACCTTCCCCTTACTTTTCCTGAAACAAATGCTTTGAACTCCAAAAATACTTCTGCAAATATTTTGTGCAGAATTCACCCAATTTTACTGTTAAGAAAGTTACTGTTCACTGCCAAAGAAATTCTTGTAGTGGTTTCCAAAACAGTTTCTAGTTGGCTGTAGCCATGGTAAACCCAGCCCTTGACAGGAATTACATTTTTTGTGCTCCAAAAAAGGATTTGTATATAACATTTAAAGTAGAAACTTAAGCATTTTAAAATTCAATAAATTAATGCATAAAATAAATTACAAAATTTTAATTAATGTTAATTACCTTAAAATTTGTAGAATCAGTAAAATTTCCATGCAGGAACTTTTTATTGTATTACGTTATTTGTATATATTTCTAAACTACTTAAATGTACAACACATTTGAAATATGTATTCCTATGTTCAAACACTAGATTTTGTCTTTTATAAACATTTTTACACAGGATAGGAATTGAAATGAACGCCCTTATTTCTGTACTTTACAGTGAATATATAGTCCATGAGTAAATTATTTTTGCTAATACACTTCACAGTTCAATAAAGATGACACAAATGGGTGAAAAAATAATTACTGAAGGTTATTTTAGAATTATTCAGTGTCCAAGAATGAAGAGAATTTGAATTTGTAAGTGTGAAGATGTAGTTTTCAATTTGAAACTTTTAAAATGCAAATAATCAAAGCACTTTGAGATATAGTTTCTAATATATAAAATGTGAATAATAATGACCTTCCCCAATAAGTCTCATAGACTTGCCCTGATCAAATGCAGACATGCATATGAGGGCAATTTTTAAATTATCCAGTACAATGCAAATGTTACTTTTCTTATGCTTATTACTGCCAGTATGATTGCAATGTTCAAAATTTACCTTTCTCACCTCCCTCCCCCCATTCGCCCCATTAAAACTTAATTACCTCTTAAAGATTAAGCTTCACAAAGCAGAGGTTTTAAAACCAAGAAATTGGAGACTTTAAATAAGAAACTAGAATTCTTGAAAATTATTTTATATATGAAATGATACACATATGGGGTTTTTCTTTGTCTCATGAGTAGTCCTTTAAGCCTTTAATCCACAATGTAAAATGAATCAATAGCCTACTTCAGTGATACCAAGGCAATAATAATGCATTTGGAACATTAAGTGTCAAATTTCCCTCACATATTTCAGAAATTGTTTTACATTTTTCTGGTTTAACCTCTCTTGACACCAGTGAATTTAAGGCTTGTAATTGAAGGATAAGTGAGCAAAAAGGCAGTTCAAGTGATAATATATCCATTTCAATTCTGATTTTCTGGACGGAGACCTTTTATGCTAAGTTCATGTGAGAGTAAATTTTTATGACAAAATTATAACCCCCAGATAGGCATTACTCAGGCAGACTGAGATCTGTCCTGGTATAATGGATTTTGTGACAATGAAATGCAAGAGAGTCTCCCAAAAGCTTTGCCTGAGAAAATTCTGACAGTAGCCTATATGCTGCCGAAATTTTCAAGATGCTATTATGACTCATTATAGAAAAATGCCTGGGTATTTTAATCATAAAATGCAATTGTGTTAAGAAGGAGAAAGGCATAATCTTTGAAATACTGCTTTGTCTTCATATTAGCCTCACTATTTAGAAAATGTTGCTTTAAATGTATTTTTGCACAATAAAACTCTCCAGTTTGGAAGGGCTCATGTATTTGTTTCATCTAATTTGAGTTCTACCCATGAATTTCTACATGTTGCCAGTTGAATGAAAAGGAGGCACTTGAACATCATAAACTTCCTTTTTCTTCTCTAGGTGGAAGAATGCTATTTCTTTTCCCATTTCATTTGGCTGATTTTTTGAGATATATGTGTAAATCTGCAATATTGTACTATGCACAGTTACAGATGATCTACTGGTGGGTGTAGTGGTGCACACCTGTGATCCCAGCACTCTGGGAGGGTGAGCCAGAAGGATCACAAGTTTGACCTAAGGTTGGGCAGTGTAGCCACTTAGTGAGACCCTGCCCCCTGCCTCCCCCCAAATAGAAGGGCTGGAGACCAAGAGATGGATGAAGAGGGGAGGGAGGGGAGGAGAAAGGGAAGTGAGAAGAACTAAGATGTATTATGTACCTGTACCAACCCCCAGTGATGAATGTAATCATTATGTACTACAAATATATAGTAATAAAAATTATTAAAATTAAAAAAATTAAATTGGTAGGATTTGATAATTTTGTAAAATTTCAGGATTTTTGAATTTTCCTGATTTTAAACACTGGAACTGTCTTATATTATCGGTCCACCTAATGGATTTTTTTTTCTTTTTCATTTCTGACTTCTGGGAAGATAGCAGAGTGGTGAACAGCAAAGAAACAGCCTCTCTGAGATTTGTTGGCCAGACGCTGGAATATAGCAACATGAGAAAGAAAAAAAGCAGGAAAGTGGGTACCAGGACCCAGCAAAGATGTGAAGAGAGAATTGAAGCCCACAGGGAGAGGAAAAAGAAGGACTTCAGTGCAGAAGAAAGGTGGAGGATGGACTGCACTTTCTCCCAGAGCTCTGGCTTGTGGTGTGGGAGAGGTGGCTTGAGCCTGCAGATGCATGGTGACTGCTGGCAACGTAGAGGCCTCCATGGAAAGACACACAAGTGGAATGGAGCAGTGGACACACTGTACTGCAGTGGCTGGTGAGTTATTTGGGTTTGGACATTCCCCCAGGAGAGGGAGTTTGGCCAGTGGCCATCTTGGAAAAGGGCCAGCTGAGCTCAGAACTCAGAGAAGTTGCTGGTGGCCCTCTGTGTTGGGGCAAGGCTGAGTTCAAGCTCAAGATGGCAGGAGGGCAAGGAGCCAAGTTTAAGCTGGCAGGGAGCCAAGTTCCAGCCGGCAGGAGACACACAGTGTGTCTCTAGCTGAACAAATTGGGTTCCATCCGCACAGCCAGAGAGCAGGCTGAACTTCAGTGGCATGAGTGGTGAAGCCTGGCTGTTGAACACAGCTGGGATGACCCACTACCCGGCTGTAAATCTGCTGCTGGGATTAATCAACACAGACCTGGGCCTGCCTGCTCTGTCCACCAGGGACAGCAGAGACTCGCCTGGAAGCGGGCTTTTTTTTTTTTTTTTTTTTGCTGGTTTTTTTTTTTTTTTCCCTCCTCTTTTTTTTCTTGTTTTTATATGAATGTGAAATTTGTTTCTAGTTTTTTGTTATTACTGTTTTGTTCTATTCTTGTTTTTATTTCTTCCTTCTCTCCTTCCCTCCCGTCTTCTTTACCAGTTTCCCGAATTTCCTATCATCTTCTCTTGTCCTCCAGCCTGACTTCTCAGCTCTTCCTTTTCTGCTATTTCTCTATTTTTAACTCCTAATCCCTTTTGAATTTTCTCCCCGGAGGGTAAAATTACCATATTGAGGGCATACTTACCGTATACAAGTTTCTGGTTTATTTTAGGTATTGTTAGATAACCACAAACCTAGTGCATATGGTTAAAGGTGGCAAATTGAGAGTTACCACAGTTTGTCATTTTCTAGGCTGTGTTTGATGCTATTGTTATTGCTAGTTGTACTACTTTAGACAAGGTGATAGAATTGTTCTAATCAGTTGTTCTTATGCCAAGACTGAGATTGCCTGAGGGTCATGAACAATACTGTAGGCCAGGGCCAAAGAACCAGGGGCTGGCCAAATAGACAACATCTTCTTGGCCCCAATAAATTGAAGAAGTAGGATCTTGTAACAGACTCAAAATCCAAAACCAGCTACACCTTGAAGACATCTCTGAGAAGTAGTCATTTCCAAAGTGTTTTCGATACTAGCAATAAAGCTACCTGCCATAAGCAATTTATAAGCATTAACCTAGGAATTAAACTAAAAGAAAAAATAGAAAATGAGAAGACATGTAAGCAAGATGCAGCCCCAGACTTCCAGCTCACCAAAGGTAAACCCAGTAGGCAAGGAGGTGGAAGAATCTGAAAGCCACCCACCAGGATTCTTGGAAGTGGTAACAGTGGAAGTGACAAAGCAGATGAATGAGGCTCTAGAAAAACTCGACACAGAAATAATTTCTCACATAACTACAGAGATAAAGAGACATGATTAATGACTCTAGAGCAGGTACAGATGAAAAATAATAGAGGAGCTTAGGAAAATGATGGAAACCATGAATGCTCAACATAGGAAAGAAATGGAATCTATGAAACAGATTTACACAGATATCCTGGAGATTAAAAATTCTGTTGAAAGTATAGGCAGTAGAATGAACCAATGTGAGGACAGAATATCAAATATAGAAGATAAGATTGCAGTTAGTGATCAGGAAAAGAAAGAGTCCCTAAAAATGTTAAGGGAGAATGAAAAATCAGTTCAATAGCTGCTAGGTGACACAAAGAATAAGAAAAGATTGATCAGACTCAGTGAAAAAGCAGGAGATATTGCAAATGACATAAAAATCTTGTTCACAGAAGTAATGGCAGAAAACTTCCCAAGTATAGAAAAAGAACTTGATATATCGATAAATGAGTCTTATTGAACTCTAATTAGCCATGATCAACAAAAATCTACACCAAGGCATATAATATTCACAATTCCAGAAATGTAACACAAAAACAGAATATTAAAAACTGTTAGAGAAAAGAAACAGATCACCTATAAAGGAAAGCCCGTCAGAATCACAGCAGACTTCTCAACACAAACCCTGAAGTTAAGGAAAGCTTGGAGTAAAGTGTTTCAAGGCCTACAAGAAAACAACCTTCAGCTCAGATCAATGTACCCTGAAAAACTATCTTTCAAAATTTATGGATAAGTACTCCATTGTGTAAAAAAACCACATTATCTTTATCCATTCCTTGGTTGATGGGCATTTGGGCTGTTTCCAAAATTTAGCTATTGCAAACTGTGCCACTATACACATGGGTGTGCATGTATCGCTGTGGTATGATGCTTTTAATTCTTTTGGGAAGATACCAAGAAGGGGAATAGCTGGGTCAAATGGAATCTCTAGTCCTAGTTCCCTGAGGAATCTCCACACTGATTTCCATAGCAGTTGCACCAGTCTACATTCCCACCAACAGTGGAGAAGAGTTCCTTTTTCTCCACAGCCCCTCCAGCACTTGTTACTGGCTGATTTGTTGATAATAGTCATTCTTTCTGGAGTGAGATGGAATCTCAGTGTTGTTTTAATTTGTGTCTCTTGAATGATCAGTGATGTTGAACATTTTTTCATATATTTACTTGTTGTTTCTACTTCTTCATTTGAGCAATGTCTATTCATTTCAGCTGCCCACTTTTGGATTGGGTCTTTAAATTTGGGGTGGTCTGAGTTTTTTGAGTTCTTTGTACATCCAAAATGTCAGCCCTGTGTCAGAGGAATACCTGGCAAAAATTTTTTCCTACTCTGTGGGTTGTGGTTTTTTTATACAAAGGAGTACTACTCTACGATAAAGAATGATAAGCTTGAGACATTTCTAGGTAAATGGATGCATCTTGAGACCATACTTTTAAGTGAAATAAACCGAACACACATGTTTAAGTACTGCATTGTTTCTCTGGTGTGAGAAACTGAAAATGTAAATAAACACTAAAATGTATTATATTGGGAAAGGAAGAAAGTGTTCAAATGGGAAAGGGAACAAGGGAGTGGGAGGGGGAAAGGAACCGAGGGACAAGAGAAATAAGGAATAGAAGGAAAAAATGGAAACAAAGCTTTTGTACATAAGGAGGAAGGAGGGGGTGAAGGGAGGGGAGGGGACTGGGAAAAAAAGAAGCAACAAGATATATCATGTACAGGTACAAATCCCCTATGATGAATGTTATCACTATGTACATCTAAAATGTACTATTAAAATAAAATTAAAAAAACTCCCAAGAGTTAGACTTACAAAAAATAAATAAAAAATAAAATTAGAATTCAACTCAAAAAAAAAAGTTACAAGGGAAAAGAAATTATAGGTGAGTAAGATACTTCCATGACAAAGAACACCTGAAGATATTCCTGACCACCTTAGCAACACTCCAAAATGTTCTGGAGGGCATTCTAGAAAGAGACAACAAGGACTACAACTCCAGGAACTGCAACAGAATGAATCCATCAGGCAAGGTAAGTAATTAAACAGAAGGGAAAAAAGGGAACCAACAACAGGAAAATAACATTATAAGGATAAGTCAATACATATCAGTTTTTTTTTTCTGAAGATCATTAAAAAGCAAAGAAGGAATTGGTGATAATAAGCAACAACAAAAAGAAAAGCAGATTAGACAAGCTGACATCCTCAGACTTGGAATTAATTTGTACCTTTTTGTGTCAAAACAGTCTTTCAAATAATTTTTGGCTTTGCATTCAAATATGCTTAAATTTTTGGGACCCAGTGACCCTTCATTTGTAAAACAACCAGATGGAAACTCTTTATGTGGAGGAACTTACATATTTATGTGTACACATTGCTTTGTATCCCATCATTTCACAGCTGGATGAAGAACCATATTTGAGGGCAGCAGTTGGTACCACCCAATATTTACCTCAACAAGGAAACACCTGGGCCAGTTCCTGCTCAAATATTAAAGCAATGGAAATCAGCAGGTTGACTTGGTAATTCTTTATTACCTCAAATTTAGCAAAAACCTAAGGGTAAGGCAGAAAGGCAAAGTGTGATAGCATTTTACTGGATATAACTCAGTAGTAGAATCAGGATTCCAACCTAAACCTCCTAATTTCTAGGCTCATGATTTTGCGTAACACTAGCATTTCCAAGGTTTGCTGTCTAGGACACATCTGGCACTATTATACCTTTGTTCTTGCCTTATCCCATGTTCAGGAAAGGATACTATATTAGTTAGAGTTCACTAGAGGAACAGATTTAATATAAATATGTATATGATTATACAAAGAGTTTACTAGGGAGGTGTACAGAATAGGAAGCCCAAGGGTCTCTATGGCCAGCTGTCAGAGCCGAAGTGAAAGAATGTAAAATGGTCACCCATGCACTGGAAGGGTGGCGATTCAGTTGAAGGTTGAAGACCTGGAGCTCTCTGCAGAGTCTAGGGAGAGTCTGTGTTGGAAAATAGAAGGGCCTGTGTAGGAAGGATGAAGAGTCTGTACTGGAAGCCTGAAGGAACTGAAGATGAATGTCTAAAGACAATAGTGAAGACTGGAACGCCTCTGAAATTAAATAGGAAATACTTTGTTCTTTTTTTCCCTTTTTATTCTGTCCAGGCTACAAGCCTATTGGTTGGTGTCACCCATATCCCAGGTGGTCTTTCCTCCTTAATTTGCATTCAATGTGTCAGTCATGCACAGAGCTTTACTAATCTTCCTGGTAGTCCTTACTTAAGTCAAGTTGACATATCACAATGATCACAGCCATGCTCCATCCTTTAGAATGGCCAAAATAATTTGAATTTCTTTTGTGAGGATAAGGAAACTAGGGAATGGGAACAGATAAAACATGCATGTTCTAGCAACATGTTCCAAGTTTCTCTAGGAATTTTTTGCTTTTTTATCTAAAAATCTCGGTACTAGAAGAAAAGAAAAGAACAGAAAAGAAAAGCATATTGGGCATAGATGTTTGTGTTACATGAGTAATAGAAACTCTTGTCTATAAGCCTAATATTCACTTAGCAATGAGCACTTTTCTGGTCATAGAACTTGTCCAATATGTGGGATATGAAGAGGGCTTTTCGGAAAGGATATTTAAAAATCATTTTGGAGTTATAATGCTTACTGGAAACTCACTTATTTACATTAGTCAAAACAGCCAATGAGATGTTTCATTTTCTTGTAGACTAAAGATGTGTGTCAAAGATACAGGCCATTGCTATAAAATAACAATTTCAAAGATAAAGCAATGTCCTTTGAGTGAATTTGATAGGTGGAAAAAGAATGATAATTTAGATGATTTTTTTAGGATATACTGTCAAGAATATTACAGAGATAGCAGAGCTTGTAACTTGGATACAAAGATTTTTACTGATAAAAGAGAAATGACAAAGGAAGAATTGCAGCATGACTATACCGAAGTTTTGATGAGAATGAAATTTTATTTTTAAATCTTTTTGTAGATATTTTTCAGCACATAATTACTTTCATAATTCATGAGTAAAGAGGCAAAAATATCCTGGGATGTCATACAAAACCTTTTCAATTAGGATAAGGAATAGTCTTGGTAGCTTTTTTGACTTTTGGTCCCTCAGTAATTTTTCTCTGATTGAGAAAAGAAGTATTAGCTCACGTAAGCAGTGTGTAAACTTCCATGTCTTTTATAAACTGAATAATAGATGGACATGGGGCAGTGTGCAACAGTTCAGATTATCTCCCTCACCAACTCTACCTAAATTCCCAAAGGAATTAGAGATAGTTACGTGAGTTTTGGGGTTAGAGCCTATTTAAATCCTTTCTTAGTGGAGCAAGTAGGTGTGAATGAGAGTATAATTCCCACGTGGCATGTTTAATGGAATAAATTTACATTGGTATGTGCTGAAACCAGTCTGGAATACTAAACATTTAGGTATAGATACTGTATCTTTTCTGAGACAGTATCATCTCAGCCAGTTTTGTCTTCTAGTTTCTTGTCTCTATTACATTTTCTTCCTCCTTTAAAGCAATTTTGTTAGCTTATTTTCATTTCCCCTAGACAATTTTACATGGAAAAATTTTATCACATGCAACATTGTGGCAGAGGAGCCCGGTGGAGGAAAGCTGGTCTCCTCATGGCAGCTGGGAAACAGAGCAGAGGACAGTGCCAGAGAGAAAGGGGTCAGGTACCAAAGTCAGGCCCCATGACCTCCTCAGACACGCTCACAATCCCCTAAACAATCAAGACAATTGAGTTGACAGTTGAGCTTGACCCTCACAGTCCCTTCGTGAGGCATGTCACAGGTTATTTGTAGATTTTATTTCTGAGGACTTGATAGGTAGGGTCTGTAAAAATTATACGCAGAGTATTCAGAGAGAGAAATTTATGAGAAACCAACTCTATGCCTATCCTTCAAATTCTGGCCAGCCTTGTGTTGGGCATTTGTCTTCTGGATTTCTAGAACATGGACCCACATCTGTTGTCCCTTGTTGATTGAACAAGGGATCAATGTCGGGGAGAGAGTATTTTGTGACAGCACCTTAAGCAATAGAATCACAGACAGTGTACAGGTAACAAGTTACTGGTTGCCTTTGCTCATCGTAACTTTGTCCCTTCAACTTGTCATGCCTTTCCTGGCTTCCTTTCTGTACATTAGAAGGTCAAGGGTCACACTTCTGCCTGTGACTTCCAAGAGATGTTTTGGCAGATAATTGCCTTTTACTATGGGCAGTTAAATTAAACTACTTTGAATTTAATGTATATTATATCAATGAAAACTGGATTGGTTGCTTAAATAAAGCTCTGTGATTCTTTAAACAGTGTTTATTTCTATCAGAAAAAATATGTAGGCAACATGTTTTTAAAAACTGAAGGTGTTGTTACTTATTAACCTCAGTAAACACATTAATCTTGATTATTAATGCTAATAGAGAAATACAGAAAGTATAGTTTATAAAAAATAGAAAATGCATTTTTAAAAGCGTGAGAGTGCATTTTATTTTTTCATTATATTAGCATACAAGATGATGAAACCATGTGATAAAAATCAGATTCTAGAGAAACTAAAGGTTTTCATTTCTGACCTGTTCCCCACAGTATATCACCTTTCAAAAATATTAGAATACTCAAAGACAGGGCTGGGGATTTAGCTCAGAGGTTAGAGTGCTTGCCTTGCAAGCACAAGGCCCCTGAGTTCAATCCCCAGCACAAAAAAAAAAAAAAAAAAAAAAGAATACTCAAAGACAGTGCCTTCTGTTGATTCAAACTTTACTTACAGCAGAGACTGGGACTTACAGATTTCACTTAAAACTACTTTGTTAAAAAAAAAAAACTACTTTGTTAAGGTGTCACTGGGAGTGAGGGAGTAATTGAAAGCAAAAAAAATTAAAAAAAAAAGGAGGACTTTAGCAAACAGGAGAAGGACCTATTATTCAGGTGATGTGGAAGCTACTTCTAGGGGTACCTGAAGATGATCTTTCTGGCGAAAGGCACATACACACACGAAAGGGTCAGTGTATTCCAAACTGAGGGTGATTCTTTAGGAAGTATTCTTGAGGATGTAGTTGGCAATAAATTTGACAGCCAGCATGGTCTCCTTGCAGATTGGCTTTATCAGTGATTCAGGAAGGAGGAAACAAAATTTGCCTTTATCACGGAGCTCAAAGGCAAACGTGTGTTTGATGCCCAGGTCATAAGCCCAGTCTAAAGAAGAACCTGTTGTTGGGTCTGCAAAACATAAACAGTAAGTAATTAGAGACAAATGCTAACATTTTCCTTGAAATGGAAATCACTGGTGCAAAATTAGCAATAAAAAATAATTATGTGTACAGTTAATTGCTGTAATGAATGAGAACAGTGGTCTGAATGCTACAGAGTGCGTAGTAAAACATAATCATGAATTTGTAGCCCACCGTACATTTTAAATACATGCTGCATTTTAAAAGATACGTTTCTGTTGGATCAGTACTAAATTGAATTTATTTTCTGGACACACATTGCTGCAGACAGAGCAAGTGCAGGCAGTGGAGGAAGTCAGTCAAGGTATCATTGCACTGGTCACAGAAAGCCACCAAGGAAAACTGCACACAGTGATACAAAATGACATTCTTTCTAATAGTTTAAGTCTCTGTATATTCATGTTGCTAGAGTAAGATTTTATAGTCAGAAGGCCAGAAAGGTTTAGTGATTTTAAAGGCGTATTTAATCCCTTAATCTAACTTCCCATGTCAATTTTTATGAAATTCCACTAAAGATACTATTTGGTAAAAAGATTGAAAATATAAATGCACATTTAGAGGAGGTATATATATATCTCACATCTAGAATTTATATTATATATAAGTGCATATTATATACTATAAATGTGTTTACATGTATTTTGCTTTGGTAATAGAAAAGTGTTTTTTTGTGTAAAATCATTTATTTTCCAGAACAAGTAATGAGCTTAACTGATAGCAATTAGTTTAGATTTGAAAGATAAGAACTCCAAACTGTGATTATGAAAGAAGGAGAGAAGGAATATTTTGGTGCAAAGAGATAGAATTAGTTCTTAAATTATTCAACAAATATTTATTAATTGACTGTATTTGGCCCTGAGAGAGTGGGTGGTGCATGTTACAGAGAGCGGGCCACAGGGTCTTCGGAAGCTTAGTGGAGAGAGGTCCAAGTGTAAAGCCATACAGAGAGCAGGATATGTTACAAACCATAGGAAAGTGCAACACTGCATAAAGATTTAAAGAAATAAAAAAGATTATGCTTGGTGAAAGGAAGACATTTCATGCCCAGGCTTGTCAAATACTGCCTCTGTGACACAGAAGGTTTTTGAGAACCTTGAAGAAAGGTGAGTATTTTTCTAGGTGGAGGTGAACCAAAGTCATTCTGGCCAGTGAACTACTAGGATGGAAAAGCCCTGAGGCATCTTAGGGACCCGTGGGAGCCATTTGGGTTGGAGCAAAGGAAGCAAGTAAGAGTTTCTGGGCAAAGCTCAGAAAACCTTGCAAATCATCCATGTTTAGATTTTGAGAGACAGTAAGCTGCTTCTGTACTCTCCAGTGTTTATCTGGATTGGAAAGAGAAAGAGCAGTTAAGTAGTATCGTGAAATGAAACCTTAACCTAAGGTGGAGTCAAAGCACTGGGAAGAAAATTGAGGGCCTTATTTAAGAAATGTTGATATGAAAGAGTAACTGGAGTTGCTAACAATGATTCAAATTTCAATCTGGGTATTTGGGGAAAAAAACAGCATATTGTTAACAGAAACAGGAACTCAGCATTTGGCTGAGGAAAAGAAATGGCAAAGGAAGACAAAATGATACGTTTAGCATTAATAAGACATCCAGGAAGCTGCTTGGGAAAATGAAGTTTGGAATTACTGGCAGAAGCAACATGACTGAAACTGGTATGCACACATTTAAAATCATTGTTGTCTTGGCGAATGGATCCTTTTAATTATTATTAATGCCCATCTTTGACACTAGCAACTTTTTTTGTTCCTAAATGTGTTTTATCTGAAATTTACCCATTCTTTTTAAAATTAAAAATATTTTTTTGTCATGTTGGGCATTGAACTCTGGGTTTTATGCCTGTTAGAGGGGTGCTCTGTTCCTCAGCTACACGCCAGTCCCCTCTGATTTTTAATATAGCTGCTCTTCTTTGTTTTGATAAATGTTCACATACCATGTTTTTTTAAATCATTTTTATTTCAATCTATGCCGTTATATTTGAAATTAGGTTTTTTATTTTATTTTATTTATTTTATTTTGAGACAGAGTCTTACTATGTAGTCCACAGGCTAGCCTTGTACTCACTATGTAGGCCATGCTGATCTTGAACTCTCTGGGATTCTCCTGCCTCAGCTCTCCCTACTGCTGGGATTACAGGCACGTGCTACCATGCCTGGCTGGAAATCAGTTTCTTATAGACAACGTATTATTGAATCACAATTTTGAATTACAGCTATCTTGAATATTTCTCTGTATATCACAGCATCAAATCTGCTACAATTTTTGAATCAATCATTATGCATAAAAGAGACATTGTATTATATTTCACATATCTATCTACACTAAGTCCTTCCTTCTTTAGCGCACTTTGGAGTCTTCTCTGTTATTTCCTTTTTGTTGGAGGATTTCTCCTCGGCACTCTTTAAGGATAGGTCTGCATATGACCAGTTCTCTTAACTTTCTTTTTCTGACAATGTGTTTTTCCCATTCAGTTCTGTAGGATATTATTACTGGATTTAGAATTTGGGTTTGATAGTTTTTTTTCCCCCTTCAGTGCTCGATAGAATGTCATTTCCTTTGACCGCTATGGTTTCAAAGGAGAAATTTGCTGTTTGAATCATTTTCCATCTAGATACTTTTCCTCTGGTTGTTTTCAGAAATTTTCTTTGTCTGTAGTCTTCAGAAGTTTAGTTATGAATTTTCCTGATGTGAATTTCTTTGGGTTTATTCTCTTTGGAGTTTACTAAGCATCTTGAGTGTGTTGGTTTGTGTCTTGGTCAAATTTCTTCAAACATTTTTTTCCAGACTCTGTGTTCTCCCCTCCTCTGCCCTCTGTAACATATTTTATTAATATTATATTTTTTGTTATTGTGTTACCAGTCTTCAAGGCTCTGTTCAACTTTTTCAAATTGTTTTTTCTCTTTAGCATGGATGAATTCTATTGCTTCATTTTTAAATTCACTGATTCTTCTCTCTGCCATGTTTATTTCACAGTGAACCCCTCCTATGCCTTTTGTTTGCTTGTGTGTTAGATTATTGTATTTTTCAGTTTTATAATTTTCATTTGATTCCTTTTAATGTCTTATATTTCTTTTGATTATATTTTTGATTTGTTTCAAAGCTGTCTATACTTGCTTCTTAAAGCATTTTTTTAATGACTGTGATGACTTTTAAATTCTTCTCAGATGATTCCAACAACAAAATTATCTCAGTATTGGCATCTATTGTCTTTTTGCATTTCAGCTCTGATTTTTCTTGTTTTTAGAAGAACAAGTAATTTTTTATTGCATTATGAACATTTTGGCTATTACACCTCAATATTAACTTAAATATTCTATTTTAGCAGGTAGTCACCCTGCACAGGTTTAGTACTCAGGCCCTGACCTATTCTGTGTCTTGTGGTTCTGATGACAGTGTAGTTTGGCTATTTTGGCCCGACTGTTTTGCCTAGTGCTGCTACTGATCCTACTGATCCCTGCTGGCCCAAAGGTGGCTGCTTAGCTGAGCCATCTGCTGTCCCAGGTGGCAAATGGGGAGCTTCAGCCTGTAGAGATAGCTCTTCCTGCTGAGAAAGTTAGAAGGCAGAGCAGAAACGGTAGAGCACACTTTGGGAAGAATCTATATATTGTGCCCCATTTGTTAAAACATGTCTGCTTTTAGAGGCAGTCACTGGAGATGTAGTAGAAGAAGAGGAGAAAGAGAACTAGGAGATTTCAAAGTCAGAGAAGCCATGGGAATGGCAAGAAGAAGGAAACTGAGCAGGGTAAGAAGTTGCAGGGAATTTGGGGAGCATGAGAACTCAGACAGATGAACTGGGTTCAGGAAGACTGACGGTTTTAGCTGACTGGTTTAAGTTCACTGGAAAGAAGGCACACAAAGAATTCAGCAGGAAAGGTGGTGAGGTGCGTAGAAACTGTGTATAACATGATGACTCAGCGTGCTGTACATTTACTCACCTTGGCCAGATTTTGGCTGCACTCCTCCATTTGCAGTTGAGTAAACTGCTATGATTTTAAAGGGTTAAAAGATATGACTATTCTATTTTGAGAGATTTACATTGTCGGGCCAAAATCAAACTATACTGTCATTCAAACCCAGGCTATATGTCTTCAGAGTTCATGCTGTTAACCATTGTATGGTGCTACTTATCTTATGCCAATCTATAGTTTCCCAATAAAATTTTTCTCTTAGTTCTAGAATTTATTTTTTGTTGACAAGATATTTCTAATATATCAACATTTGGAAAAAATACTTCCTACTCCTTTCAAGGTACAATATTAGGTGCAAAGAACTTACTGTATAATGCAATCAAAACAAGTCTAAATGAAACTATACCAAAGTAGGAGAGTGATGTCAGATCCAAGGAATCTATATAAAGTAGTTCTGGTGATGTAATGTGTCCTGTATTTACTGCTTTCTTGATATATTATTTTTCACAATAGTATTTCACTTTAAAAAGTACTACTGAAATTTATTAAATATAATAACCTGTGTTGATATATCAACATTAAGTGAAAATTATTTCAAGCAAGAGCTGAAGCCAGAGATGTGTGAATATAAATTAAGATGTTTCTTCTGCCCTTCTATTCCCTTTAATGTAATCTCAGTTTGAATGTCTCTTAGAAAGTAGAGAATGTGTGTCATGAGAAAAGTTTCAATTTTTCTCCTTTTCCAATTCTAGAGTGGTACAGAATATGGAAAAGAGCACTTGGCTGAGAACTCAGAGCAGATGTAGCAATTTTTTTTTGTGTGTGGAGAAAGCAACAAGAAAAGCATTTTGAAATCAATTTCTTAGTTCACATGACTTGCATATAGGTATTATTAATAATGCAAGCCACATGGTTCCTATCTATATAAATAACTATTTTTGCTCACTAGGTACTATGTTTAGTTATTTCTAACTGGATTGGATATATTGTTAATATGCAAATGTAAACATATTTTCACAATCTTTTAACATCATTATTTAAATTTTGTGCCATCTAAATATTGCTGTTTTGGGGGCAAAGTACTTTTTTTGGGAGGGTGCTAGGAATCAAACTCAAGGTCTTGCATTTGCTGGGCAAGTGCTCTACCACTGAACTAAATCTCCAACCCTGGTGCATTGCTTTGACTGTGGTCTGGAATGCTGACTTTTGTTCTTGTTCTGCTATAAAGTGATAAAATCTTCATGTATTTCAATTTCACAGTCTGTAAATAAGGAGTTTAGCCAAGACCAGTGGTTCTCAATACTAGTTTCATCTTAGAATCACTTTGGGAACTTTACAAAGTGCAAAGGCCTGGGCTCCACCTGAGATGAATGAAATCCTAATCTCCAGGGATAGGCCCTGGTCACCTGTGCATTTTAAAAGCTCAGGCATGAGGACCATGAATTTTATCATCTCCTAGGTGTCCTACTGGCTTCAACATATATGATTTTAACTTATGTGATATATTTGCTTATAAGGTTCAAATTGCAAATTTATATTTAATTTTTTTCTGATGGTCCAAGATCTCTCCATAATTTGGATTTAAATACAGGCTCTGATAGTCTTTTTGTTCTGGTCTTCATCAAATCAAAGAATGAACAATATTGCAAGGGCTAGATTTTGTCCACAGATTCTGGATCTTGTTAGGTGATGATCAGGATGTTGGAATGATTAATAATGAGGTGCCTTTATTTTTTATTCTTACCAAGTCAACAACTTCTTTATCTTCTGCTTCTCACGAATGTTTATTAGTTGATCAGATGCTTTATTAGAGCAGTCATTTCTAGAAAATTTGGATGTTTACCAATATGCTACAGCCCAATATGAAGGAGACAGTTCTATACAAATTTAATTTTCTTTAAAAAAGGTTTTGTATAAAATAATAAAAATTAAAATACTACACAGTTGTGGAGAATAGTAATTCCTCTTGGCCCTGTCTTCCCATTTTGAAAATGACCCATGATGGAATGGAGCTGTGGTACCTTTGGCTCTCTGCTCCCCTCCGTTAGAATGTGCCTTCCATGAGAGCATTACTATGACTTAATTCTTTCTTCTTGTCTGTGAAAACTCCTAAGTGCCAGGGTATTTGGTAGGCACTTTAAAATTTTTGCTCACTAAGAGATTGTGGTACAATGCCATACATTCCTCTAGAACTCTTGAAGTTTACGCACACACACACCCCCCACACACTCATACAAGCATAAAAGAAAGAGTTCAATTCAATTTAAGAAGTTCAAAAATAAGTGCAGATTCAGCCCCAATTAATTCTTGTTAGTTCCTGTGAAGATAAAATATTATTGTTGGTGGAGATGCAGAACAGGAAGGGGAATGAATTAAACTGTAAATTTGCATTGAACTAATTTCTGTGAACCCTGTAACCTTGTTAAAAAATCATCATAATTTGTTTCCAGAAAAATCTTACCCCCCCAAAACAGGCAAATGTATTCCCTAGATTCACATATAATTCATAATCTTTTGTGAAAACTGAAGTTCAAATCAACAATTCTAGATTTCTCATCCTAATTTACAAATGTGTTAGCTTTCTTTAGTGTTTGTAAAAAAGAATTAGGGAAGAGGTCACAGCAAACGGCAAGAGAAACTTACAAATTGTTGATGCTATTGGACCATAAATATAGTGGGTTTCATATCGAGTTGCTATAACGTCAGTGCCAATCTTTGCGACTTTGTTCTGGAAAGAAAGTAAGTTATAGTAGAATAATAAGTACTTATATTGGCTCAATTTACTAGGTATTGAAAGTCAGTCTTACAGGTTATTTGACATTTGAGTATCAAAAATAATATAAATGGTTAAACTAGAAACTTATTTTTCAGTAAGCTATGTTATTGATTGTGAGACTTCTAAATGTGAAGGCAGTTATATATGGTAACATCAGATTTCATTCTCTCTCTCTTTCTGTTAAACTATGGCATTCTTTTCTTTAGGGGGCTGGGGGGATGCTGGGGAATCAAATTCAGGGCCTTGTGCTTGTTAGGCAAGTGCTCTACTGCTTGAGCTAAAGCCCCAAACCAATATGCATTCTTTTTCTCAGTAATTTTTTCTAAGGTGGAATTCAGATATTTGTCTCTTCCAAAGTCAAGTTTCCAGCTTATCCCAGGTCCCTGATCCTTTGTAACAGGTGTCACATTCTGCAGGGCTTCTCTACTCACCTCACTTCAGCACGCCCAGGGGAGAAAGAAGCTACTCCATTCAGGTAGTTCTGTTAAATTAGAGGTTCTCTTCCAGAGTGGCATTTTATCGTTTTTAATAAGCATTAGTGGTATGTGTTATGAAAATGATTGTCGTAATGAACGTTAATGGAATATAGTCACACCATATTTGCATTTCAAATGAAGATCTTTTTAGTCTATATGATAGTGCACCTAAGAAATAGATTTTTTTCTAAATTAATTTAGCTGCTGCATAAGAATTTTTATTTTACTCAAAGTGGCTGTTGTGTATATATGCATTTTTTAATCTGTAATATCATTTTCCTAGGAGTAGATTGAAATTGCGTGGCTGTGTCACTGTACAAATTAATCAAACTTACGGGTTCAGATTCTCAGCTCGGTTGATAATAAATAACTCTATAGGCCACATATTGCTTGTATAGTTTCTTTGCTATATATCCATAGATTGATTTAATGACTCCTTCATATCTCTGATCTAACTCAAATGAAGTGTTATTGTGCCGAATACAATGAACTGAGGTCAAAGTGAAACTTGAGATCTCTTTTTTGTCAAATTAATTTTATGAGGCAGTGCTTGAAACATAGCTTTTACTGCATTTTTGCTGAGTAGCATGCTAGTCTTTATCTCCTTTATGTCTTTTCTTCTACAGCAATTCAAGATATTTATTTTTATATCCACCCATTCACCTTGTCAGATTCTGTGATATTTTTGGCATCCATTTGTGGAGTATTCTTTGTCAAATCTAATATGATCAAATCAGTTTTTGTAGAAAGAAACAAAGTTAGATGGTTCAAAGTTTTGGGAAGATAGCATATTCTTAGTGATGAAGCTAATAGAATTAGTGTCATTTCTAATTTTTCAGGAGGATATAATAGATCTCTTTACATCTGGTGTCTTAGGATAAGACTAACAGTTGTCTTTGTTGTTCAGTTAGGCTTTTGCTGTTCATAGTATAACCCACAGTAAATGTTAAATACCTCTCTGGGCTGTGTAGTAGCAGAATCCTATTCTGAATGGCTTTGATGTTTCTTCCTCCAGGTTTTCTATTTAGAGTATCATTAAAAGATTTCCTTATGTATGTATTTTTGTCAGAGGGAAATGAAAGATCATGATTTGAACTCCAAGTCTAACTTCATTAGTCCTCTTCTTTGGTATTAGAATATGGAATTCCTTTAACATAACACAAGTTAACGAAATCAGGGGTGATGTTAATGTTGAAACCACAGATACTCTTTTTTACGTACCAGGTCCTCATGGTTGCATGGCAGTTTTGTGGTATAGCCATAGGGAAACAATAGCATCTGGGAGTAGGAATGGAAGGTGATGTAAGCTCTGATGGATTTCAGGTGACTTCGAAGGAAGTTAGTGACAGCTTGTGTTTCTTTCTCGGATTCTGGTGCAGCGCCCCGATAGATGTCACTACATGGGTTATTGGTGTTTGAAGAAGCTGTGGGTGACACGAGCAAATGAGATCACAGTCTGTTTTACATCAGTACAGCATCTTCCTCTTCTGATGTGTATTCCTAAATGTCTTGAACATTTTTGTCTCTCATGTTTGTAGAGCTGCCTCAGTATCTCTTGTGACACAGACTAAGTGTACATACATGTCATATAAAATTTAGCCCACTAGGATATTCTTAACCTTGTCTGTTTCCCCCTCCTTTCCAATGGCCATAGGAAAAACACATCAAAAGCATCCCAGGGCTCACGGCCAAAGAGACACTCATTTCAATTCTACTCCAGCTCTGACTTGCTGAGGAATAGGGTAATGACCTGTCCTGAGCCTGAATTTTTCTCAGCTTTTTTCAGTAGGAAGCTTTTAATTAGCAATACCTACTACTATCATCATATTCACTATGTTAGAATTAAAAGAATTAAAAGCTGAAGTGATATTTTTAACCAAATTAAATGAAGAAGAAATACATGAATTGGGGCAGTGGTAATTGCTCCTCAAATGTCTTCAATGACGAAGTTTTAGTTGTGTAGCAACAACAACATCATCTGATAAAGCAGGCTCCTTCTTATTTTCGCATTTCTAGAAAATATTTTCACTTTTGGTGCCCCACCAGATGTTTCTTTTCACTAAGAATCTGAAGATTTACTTGTCTGTCTACTTTATCCACTGGTATTTCTCAACTTTTATCAGACTAGGAACAGATGGGACCCGTGGTCTCTCTTCAGTTTATCTGAATTTTTGTTTATCTAGATTTCAACTGTTTTTTAGCAAGTTAGATATGTTCCATGAAAGATGATGATAAAGAACTTCCTCCCCCCAAAAAACCAGTCATTCCTCTATGGATGATGTTTATTTTCCCTTAAATAGTTGAGAAAACTAATGCTCATTCAGAGGATATGTATTTTTATTAAAATAAGTAGGTAGTTTAGTTGAGTTTATTTTCTCATTTTTTTCTCAATTTTTTAATTTTAGTGTTACACACAAAGTTTAGTTTCTAAATGCTCAAGCAGTTTTCCTCAAGACCAAGTCTAGGACTCACAGTTCCATGAGACATCAAAATTCCTGTTGAGGTCGGTGCCGATGCAGCTGGAATTTAGGTTCTTGGAACGATTTTTTCTCCACATTCGGTTCTGCCAGATTGAATCATGGAAGTGTTTATAGCAGATGAGTTTGTACTTTTCAATTTGATCATCTCAGATTCTCTTTTCAGGTATCTACAGCTTTATTTAAATTACCTAGTTAAGATGAATGCTTTTATTATAAAGAAAATACTGTTTTCTTATATTTTGTAATTAGAAACATGGTTGCTTATATTCTTAGGACTTGATGAAACAATTCAGTTAGTTTTTAAAAACTGTTGCAAAGTTCTCAGTATTAGAAAATTTTTATGTTCTAGAACATGACAATTATAACTTCATTACATCTTTTATAGATTCAGATTAAATACAGGTCAAATTGTGACTATTAGGGCATAGTTTTCAGAAAAGAACTTGATGTTATAGTATCTGTCTGAAAGTTCAGTATTAATATTTTTAAATAACAGAGCAATAAAATATTTGTTAAAAGATTCTGTACCAGTCTTTATTTATGTTTTGATACTATGACTCTACCTCAATCCTGTCCCCAAATGATGTAATGACTTTTGCTTTGAAATCAGTGTGTTCATAAAAGTCCCTAATTGCTTTTATTCTTAGCTAAAACATGCTTTTTCCATTTCATATAAGCATACATTTCCCTTATAATTACTGCTTTGTTTCAATTTTCTGTATTAATAGCTTCAGCAAAAATTTCATATTATTTCAAGAAATTACATTTGACTTAATTTGAAATCGAAATTTTTAAATGTACACTTTTCTGAAGTGGAATTAAATCATTACCCAAACCTTATATTTAATGCATAACTGTAAGTATGCATTAAAGCCAATAAATAATATATTATTTAAATGCAAATAAGAGAATACAGAGCAGTCAGTACCTGTGTCCATGACCAAATATATCCATCCACGTTGAACACAGGAAGAACATAAAAATTCATTCGGTCCAAGAGTTTGGTCATAATTTTGTTTTTTCCATAACTTTTTGTTGCCTGTAAGTATAAGTAAAAAAGAATTCAACCTTTTGGTGTGAAATTTAGTTACCATGTAGAAAGCCATGGTTCTAATAGTCATAACTATCCTCAAATCATTTGCTCACATTTAAATGATTTTAAAATATTTTTCTTAAACTGCACAAAAATAAATCACCCATATATATTACAGAAAAACCACTTATTCATACTAGTGACATAAATTGAAGTTCATCCTTTACTCGATCAATTAATTATTGAGACTTAAAAGCATTCAAAATATAACATGCAAGAGTCTTTTCATGGGAAATGTAGAGGCCAAGTAGAAAATTAATAATACTACTTGTTTTGCTTGGATTTTTTTCCTCCTTACATTCATTGCACACAGATTGAGTTTATAAGCATAGGAATATGGAAGTATTGGAAAAGACTCTTAGCATGTTTATAAATAGGATAAAGGAAATAATTTTTTCTTTTTCCTTTTTGGTGCTGGGGATTGAACTGTTGGACCCAGAGCTTCATGCGTGCTAAGCACATACTCTACCACGGAGCTACACCCTGAGCTACGAAATAATTTTATTAATGAAAATCTCAAGAATTTAGAGATTGACCAGTCCAGTCAATGTTTTTCTCATATCAAACTCAAATTTTTCTAATTATCTGGATTTCTCGTGGCTACTAAAAGTCCCTCTTGTCACTCTTAGAAAATGTCTCCTAGATATTTGTTTCCTGGAGCTAGGAAATTCCCTGTAGTCTGATGATGGACAAAGGGAAACTGTTAGTGTTTAGCTGGAGAATTAGTGTGGCTGCAGGGATGAGTCAATTCTACTGCTATATTCTTTCCTAGTGAACAGCCTTGATGATGGGACACCCATCATCATGCATATGTGTTATGTATAGAAGCTGGTGAAAAGACAAAGTTAAAAGATCTTAGGAGTCAGACTATATTAGCAATAGAGTGTGAAGGATAAAAAAACACATAAACTGACTTTTCCTTTAAAAAATGAGTTATTTCACAGGTGGAGAGGAACTTTAAACATGAAAATTCCAAGTGCATGCATTGACATTAACTATCAGTGTTTTGAGCTCTTTGAACAAAAGTCAAATTTTCAGGTTAATAGTATGAGGTTAGTTTCAGATTTTTCATACTTAACTCTAGGAAAAACTTCCATATTGTAGTGAAAAAAGAATTTCTTTTAGGCCGGGCGTGGTGACACACACCTGTAATCCCAGCACTCCAGAGGCTGAGGCAGGAGGGTCACCATGAATTTGAGGCCTGTCTGGGATACATAGTGAGTTCGAGGCCAGCCTGAACTACATAGAGAGACCCTTTCTCAAAAAACCTGAAAAAAACGTTTCTTTTAGTTTCATAAACTCTCAGCTGGAGTTCACGAAGTTTGATGGCAGGTGTCAATTTTATGAAAGCTACAGTGATGAATAAAATCTGGAGCATTTATGTACTTGACAGTATCAAATGAGGGTCCCTCTAGTTGAGTGGACCTGTGGTCATTTGGAAAAGGGTGTCGCCTCTCAGTAAAGTGCTGGAGACTTGACAGTCAAAAGAGAATCGTAAGTGTTCTGATTTACTTACCTGATAGACAAACCACTGGCAGAATGCTGGAGAGATCCATTCTCGTGCATGAATGCCACAGTCCATAAAAATAGCCTTTCTTCTTTCATCTTTCCCAATCTACTTAAAAGTAAACTTGAGGTATTATTTTGCACGAACTCACACATTGATCCCTTGTCATCCCATAGCTCATTCATATTCTCAGAGCAGTTCTTCCCCTGTCTGCTGTTGAACAGGAGCCATGTTTGCACATATTGTTCTCGGGGAAGATGAGGGCACAGTTCTTTTAGTGTCTATACATAATTCATCATCCGTTACATCGTATTTTTCAAAAACTTTCCTAGTGTCAGCGCCGCCTTTAGGTTTTCTTTTTTTCAAAACATAATTTATTATTTTTCTTATTTTATTGATAACATCCTATGTTTTGAGACATAAAAGTACTTCTGTTTCCTTTTATTTTTCTGGTTTTATAAACTGGGTGAGGGTGTTTAGCCTGAAGTGGAGAACATTTTGTGTAGTGTTTGGAGTGGGAGGAGGACAAAGAGCAGACGTTTTGAAGAGTTTAGGATTATGTTAGAGTGTTTGGAGAGGCAATGGATGGATGGGAAAGGATTGGCTTTCCAGTAATTAAAGCTTCAGGGATGTATCTTTGGGTAGACAACAATCTAGCAGCAGCTGAAGGGGAATCATTAGCTCTGTAGTGGGAGAAAATTCCACATCAGTACGGAACTGAAATGCATTATGTACTGTTCTGGGGTCCTCTGAGTGTATGCTACTTAAATTTTTCTTCATGACGTTAATTCATTATTTTCATTGAATTTTAATGGGTGGAAAAGTAGTTTATGCATCAGAAGCATCACACACTCTTGTGATGAGTCTGTGGAATGAGATATTTATCTGAGTTTACTTGCTGTGCAGTCTCTGACCAGGGTTCACTCAGGTGCTTTCTTGCTTTCCACTGAAAACCACCTATTATTTCTATTCGTGCATGGATGCCTAGAGTAAATAGTCTTCAAAGGATCAGACTTTTTGCTGTCTCGAACTCAGCTGAGTTATAAGATGAGTAATATTTAAATTAATGCTTTTCAATAACAATAAGAATCAGTGGTTCTTGAATTATTTTTACCTTGAGGACATATAGTGGATTATCGTCAACAGTTGACCCAATTTTAATGCGAGAGACCATTTCAGGGTGCTTATTCACCATTTTTTCAGTCCAAGCTACAATCTTAAAAGAAAAATCAATTTTGAGGGATTAAGATAAAGTAAAACTATACACAACAAATGACGAAGATCACTTTTTAACAGGAATTTTATATGTACCTTCTCCCAGTTATTGTATTTTGCATAGCTGTGCCTGCCACAGTTATCTTCTTCAACATCAAACTGTTTCTCAATCTCTTCTTGTAGATCATGTATGAGGATTCTGTTTGACAGGAGAGTGATAAAGTACACATTTTATCATGGGAAACAAAAATGCAGTTATCTTTCTTTTGCAAAAATTTCTCTTCCTTCTCTCATTTTAATCAAGTTGGTCTTTTTTCTTCATTATTCTTCTCTAGCCATTTCCTTTGGGCATGTCTTTGTGCATGGCTCCTAATTTCCCCATTTATCTAGGGGTCTAATATGGTGGTCTTTAGTTGCAAGTGGCTATCAAGCACCAAATAAGGCTTGTCCAAAAGTAGAGATTGCTATGCATTTAAAGTATATGTTAAATTTTGAAGTAGTATAAAAATTATGAACAATATCCATGATGTTTTATATTGATTATATGTTAAAATAATGATGGTCTGAAAATATTCGATGAAATAAAATTCACTGCTTACATCAATTCTATGTATTGCTTTTTACTTTTTTAATGGCTACTAGAATATTTAAAATTGTACATCTGGCTTATATTATACTCTTATAGTATTCCCCATCTTTCTCTATAGCACGTGCATGTGTGCACGTGTGCTCACACACACACACGCGTGCCACAGTAAGCAATGGATATCTTTGTGCATCAATGTACAAATCAGCTCTTCTTATTTCACAGTTTGAGAGCTAGGAGAAATCTGAATAATAATTATGATGATAATGATGTTAGTAACTGGGTACTTAGCACTTACCTTGTGCCAAGCATTGATCTCACCTCATGTATATTAACTGATTTCATTTTCACATGAGATTATGATCTTCATTTTACTTATGATGAAAGGGAGGCACAAAGTGTTTAAATGACTTGCCTGTAACTCGTAAAACTAGAAAATGGCCGGGGGCTGCAGTTTGGAAGGGATGAAGAAAGAGGCAAGAAAAATCACTGGGAGGCTAATGTTGGAGGTTACCATAATGTTAAGGGAACTAACTTAGACCTACAAGCTCAAATATCTCATGGTTTCTCCTATATGGAAAACTCAGTATACCTAAAGTACAAAATAAAAGACAGGTAACAGGAAAAAAGAAAGAGAAAAAAAGGGGATCATAATTCAATGTGAACAAGGTATCTGAACGTGTATCTTAGTACAATTGTCTTACATGTTTTTCATGTTCTTTGGCCTATTAGTCTGTATATATTAGAAATCTGTAACTTTATAAGGTTTTAGAAGGTAAGTAAATGCACCTGACAATGGAAAAATAAAAGTAGGTGGAGGGAAGTGGAAAAATATTGAAATGTGTTATGTACACATACCAATTCCCTACAGTGAATGTAGTTGTTACGAACTGCAAACATGTACTGATAAAAGTTTAAAAAAAAAAAAAAAGAAGGATTCCGCCTCCACTGTCTTCAGTTTTCATCTCTTTCTGAATCTTTCTGTCTTCCCACCACATCTCACAGAGGCCTGTGGCTCTAATGAGTGACTGCCTGATGTTCAGCTGTCCTGGAGTGTCCAGCTCTGGGTTCTCCCCTGTCTGCTCTACCTTTTCTTCAACTGCTTCAGTTTCCTATGTGCAATACTGATTTACACACATTGTTTAATCTTAATCTTGCCAGTATTATCGCCATTTGATAGATGAGGAAATTATTGCTTCAGAAAGTTTGCATATACACAATTTGTATGGTTTTTTTTTTTTTTTTTGTGGTGCTGGGGATCGAACTCAGGGCCTTGTGCTTGCAAGGCAAGCACTCTAATCACTGAGCTAAATCCCCAGCCCCCCACAATTTGTATGTGATGGAGTTGGGAACTTGAATCCAAAATACTTGACTTCAAGATTTGTGTTTCAAAAATGTCATGTTCATCATACAGACACTTTTTTTTTTTGTATTTTATCTGTTTTGGAATTTTCTGTTCAGATTTATTAATATATTTTTCAGCTCTTAAGTAAGAACAAGCCATATTTAAATATGGCAAAATTTAATATTGGATAGTCTCCTTGTTTTTGTTTTTACTTTTTTTGTTTAAAATAATTCTGGAATAATTCTGGAAATTATTAGAATCATCAGAAAAACTGGGCCTTTGTTAGGAATTATATTAAATGGTAAGTTTAAGATGAATTTTGTTGTCCAATATTGGACCATAATATAGTTGCTTCTTTTTTTTTTTTTTTTTTTTTTTTTTTTTTTTTTTTTTTTTTTTTTTTTTTTTTTTTTTTTTTTTTTTTTTTTGTGGTGCCGGGGATCGAACTCAGGCCCTTGTGCTTACAAGGCAAGCACTCTAATCACTGAGCTAAATCCCCAGCCCCAGTTGCTTCTTTTTGATTCTTCAGTAACATTTTGTATATTTGGATTGCTTATTTATATATTTTTAAATTGACCTTGTGAGTGGCTCCCCTTCCCCAAATTTTGAATTTTTATTATTTATATTTAAAAAAATTTCTTTGATTATATTTATCTGCTAGCCACTTTGTTATCTTAAAAAACTATCTTTTTACTTCTAAGACATCTTACGAGTAACCTTTTTTGTTCTGCAAATTTCTATTTCTATTTGCTTCCAGTTTTTCCTTGCTTTGCTGCATTGGTTAAACTCTCTGAATGACGAAAAATAATAGTAGTGAAAGAGCCATTCTTTTTATCTGCTTTTGATAAGTAAACCTGTTTTTCAGAATTAAGTGTGATATTGAATGTCACTTGAGATTAATATGGTAACACCTATTTATGTGATGTGATTATTATTGTCCATTGAAGTAAAGTTGTATTGAAGTCTACTGCTAGGTTCTTCCATATGTTGACTACTGTGTTGCAGACATAGGATACTTAACAGCCTCACAAAGAGCTGCTCTTCTCCTTGTGTGTAGAGTTCTAAAAAGCTTGTTTAATCCAGAAGAAATTCATTAGATGTTGGGGAAATGACTTGCTGAAAGTAAGTACACTGGTATCAGTGGGTGTTAGATGACAGAAAAATAAAATAAAAAATGAAATTATCTAGACAGAAGGATAAGCAAGCACAGGGGTGAGTGGTCCCTTGATGTTGGTCTATGTAGCCCAACATACTTTCTTAGCTTTCATAGCCCTTGAGAATATCATTCTAACATAGTAGGAAAATCTTACTTATTTTGATAATTCTATATGTAAGAGTATACTGTGTTTTGTAGTGCAGAGCACTGTGGCCCACAATGGAAATATTTCAATGAAAATATTTTAAAGAAAAGAGTTTTCGAAGTTGCCTACTCAAACAATTCCCTTATTTGGATTATCTCATTTCCCACTGATTCCATATAAATAAAGGTATTACCCTACTTTTGGTTATGAAGTACACATATATTTTTCTTTTGATAGCAACGACTCCTGAGTGCAGGATAGTGCTATTTTTAAACATTCATTCAGTCATTTTGTAGTCTAGTAGTTTACCTAAGTAGGAAGCAGTAACCTCTACTCAAACACTGAGTTTCAACCCCAATTCTGCCTCTTAATACATAATGTAGGCAGCTTCAGTATTTCTCTGAGCTTCCCGTTTTCTCACTTTTACAATAGGACCAAATATACCACCAAGGTTTGTGATGAGGATGAAATGAAGAGAAATATGAGAGGAGCGTGGCATGCTCTAGGCATCCGGTGAACTTCAGAATATGAAAGCTGACTTAGAAAATTAATGGCCACTTCACAGGAATAACGTATTTTAAACCCAGATTTGATGACATGCTCTTCTTTGCTTTTGAATTTTTCAATTTCTTATGAAAATAAATGGTAACACTGCAAAGGTCCTTTCTACTTGGATTCTTCTCACAGATTGACTGATCTGAGTTCTGATGCAGAACACAAATGTGGTACACTCCTAATTAGAGTTTATTTAACACATGGGACCAAGTACTGCTCATGAATATTGATTCCCATTAACAGGACTGACAAGCACATTATTATGCACGTTATATGTAACTCACTGTATGCTTTACTTTTGACTTATGAAGCTGGGGTTTCTGAGGAAGTAAATGTGTGACAACGATTTGGGGATCAGGTGGGGCATGTGGCACTAAAACTCAGAGGAAGCCTGAGGAGGTTTGAAATTATATTTTGGGTGGTGACTACAGATATAATTAGTAGCTTTAAGGGAGAACATAGTTAAAGACTGAACATAGCTCTTGCCCCACCTGCCTTAATTTGAAAGTAGAGGAATCAGGCAAAAAGAGAAATTTTGTGGTCCCAGAGGCCGATTCATTATATAAGGCAATATTAGGAAGCTGGTATCTAAGAATATTTTTAGATTTACATGTATCGATTTAGGTCTTGTGAAAGCAGCAGCAAAAAGAAAATCATGAGAGCTAAAATACGACCTTTCCACAAATGCAGCTGCAGAGGACATCAGAAGGGTGCCAGATTGTGGCTGATAGGGAATAGAAATGAAGCCTAAGGCTGGAAATTAAGAACTGGGGCCAGATGTTATCTTCATGAGCCCTTTCACTAACCAATAGCAAGGCTTAAGCAGATGAAACCAAATTACTTTCTCCCAAATATTATTTTAGTGTTCCAAGATTTGCTTATTTTGTTAAAAAAATTCTCTAAATGTGGATGAAAGGATATACAATTACCACTGGGGATGTAATAATACAAATGGCTGATGTTAATTGAGACTTTCTTGGGTGCCAGGCGCTCTGCTAAGCTCTGTATTTACATTTTATCATGTCAATACTGTCCTGTCAACAATGGTAATTGGGAACTATTATCACCCCCATTTTGATGAAGGTTAAGTCTATTTCCAAAATTGTCACAACTATTAAAATATAGGAGATGGGGTTTTGAACCTCGAAGTATCTATCTCCAGTACCCTAGCTGGAACCATCAGACAAGAGTGTCTTCACCACAAGGGTGAAATCCCTGGGAATTGTTATGGGATCCGTACTCTCCCCGTCTTCAGAGGCTCATGCAAGGCTTTCCCAATTGTCCAGCCATCCTGGAAGCTTGTCACCAGGGTTAAGGAACAGGTGTGGGGTTTAGAGAGAAACAAGATGAACCAGACTGCAAAAATTTCAAGGCTACTTTTAGAGAGCCAAAGTCCTGGAGAACTGTGTCATGGGCTCGTGTGTGTGTGTGTATGCACTGAGGAAGAGTGTTTCTGGGGAAACAGAGTCATCATTAGGGTGTCTTCTACTGGACTGGACTTTACTGATACCCATTTTATGGCAGGATAGGAGTCATTCATAAAGTAGGGTTTTAGGTTTCCACAAATCCAATCTGGTAACTCCCTGTTTGGATTACTGTGTATCAAACCGCACTTACAGTTTCCCAGCTGTGTGTTACCATGTGTTTCATAATAAAGTTTAAGGCACTAATTCATTCCCTATGAAGGGAAAGGAGCATCTGGTGTGAGCCTCCAGTCATCCTGTTACATGTGTGTGTTTGTTACGCGTGTGGTGTTTGTGTATGTGTGCACTCATAAGCACATGAGTAAATGTCTTTTCTCTACCCGAATTAATAAGTAAAGGAAACAGTCATTGAGAGATTTTATGGTCCCAATCTCCATGAAATCCCCCACGAAATGATTTCCATTATTATCACCATTTTACAGACGAGATAAACGAGATGGTGAGACACTCAGTAAAGCGTCAGTGTGAAATACCTGTGGTTTTAATGGTACTGGACACAGATAGCCTTGCTTCAGAATCCATTTCCTTACCCACCACACTGCTGTTTCCCACCATGGCTAATATCTCTTCACCATTCGTAGCAGGCCTCACATGCACGTTATACTCTTGGGCAAATAATATGTAAAAATATGGAGCAATAGGGAAAATGAACGGATGACACATTAGATCAGTCATTAGAATGATTATTTGATTGAGACACTTATTTGATAAGACTGTGTATGTACTTGGAATATGAATTTGTGTTCGGCTGAACATTATTAGGTAATCAGACATTGATCTGAAGTGTTGATTATAACTGTGGCAGTTTGGTATGTATTTTGTATTCCCCACTGTAATCTTAGGTGTATTTTAATAAGTGTTACCTAATAGTACCATTTTGAGTTTTATTATTATATTAATATTTGTTTTATGAATTACTTTTCACTAGGAACTCTACTTTCTAATTTTAATTTTTGGCCAAAAAGGGGCCATATTAAGGACTATCTAAATGTAAAAATACTTAAAAACCATTTAAAATCACTAGGGTTTTAAACTGCCAACAATAAGTATGGTATCTGCCCCCAGGCTTAGTCCAATGGTTGTGGTTTCCATTTAGCATTTGTTCACCAGTCTGTTTGGGTTTGTTAGTATGTGTGTTATTTGTTTTTTGGACCTGACCTTTTATGGTTTTTTGTAAGTAAAAAAAGGAAGTAAGTATGCTACTTTAAAATCAAATATGGCTTAGTAATTTAATTTTCTGAAAATTAAAAAAAAATCACACACAGATGCTTTAAACTAAATAGTGGTTTATATGCATTGTCCATCGAAGGGTGTCTAAGTAAATCATTGTGTCAAACCAATGTCTTAATATGGTTTTATTCACCCTGGTACTTGGGCTTAACCAGGTGTTTCTGTTCTTAGAACCCTCCTTGGTTACTGCTGACACCAAGTAACACATATAATTAATATGCAAATAAAATTATCTATATAATTAGTGCTTGAAGACAAGATTTTAAATAGTTCTTGTCTGCACTGATCACTTTACATATTTATATTTTTGAGGGCGGTAACTATCTAATTATGTGGCTTTCCCACAACTGAGGCTAATTTGGGCCAATTTCTAGAAATCACATCTTAATTAGATAAAACTAATTTTTAGAGGTAGTTTAACACTTTGCTTCTTGATGTAACTAGCGAGAATCTATCTTGGGACAAGATAAAGTGAAAAAAACATCAGGATGTAGGTTAGACCTCTAGTTGGGTCAGAATCATTTCAGGGCAGCAGGGGCTCAGAGGAATGAAGAGGAAAAAGCGTGCATGTGAGTCGTTTACTAAAATGGAAGATGCCAGACACCTGCCCGGGTATCTTCCAGTGTTTCTTCACTGTCCACAGTCATGTCAAGCAACTAGTCTTTTGTCTACATTATAAGGATACACAGAGAACACAATGCCTGATTTTTTACCCTGTTGTGCAAACCAAATTGTATATAGGGTGGAAAGGCAATTTCTTTTAGATAAAAGAATCAAGATGTTATCTGGACCTACTATAAACATATATTCTAGAATATACTATGAGTTTCTGCAGTCTTGGAGCATATTTATGAAGTGTCTATTTCTAATTTTAGTGGTGCAACTTACAAAAACATAAAAGTCAATATATGAAAGGAAAATGGTTTATGCTGGTACGGATTAATTTTGAGTTACGTTTACCCAATATATTAACTTCTACATTTGTATCACAGTCCTCTTGTAACGACAGCAAAAACCAAAACTGTGATCAATAATCATCACAAATAATAGTCTGCTACATTCTAAACCATGAACAAAATGTTTTTTGTTTGCTTATCTTATGTATGTCTTTTCTTTCACAGCATTTATACTTATTTGTGGTATTGTATATCATAAATATAATCAAGTCACGAGTAGCAGACAATCCTACTCTGTAATGTGATTACAGACATCAACAGGATCCTTTCTTAGATATAAGAAGGGCTTTTGAATTAACCCTTCAATTGCTAATGATCCATGAAATGTGTTCTCTTCCAATTCTTGTTCCTTGGATTTTTCTAGCGAATATATACGAATTTCATGCAAAAGTTAAAAAAAATTCAGTCTTTGGCATAAATAGGTTAAAGCACTAAGTTAGGTGAAGAAGGCACAAAATAGTTATAAAGTAAAGAACTGTGCTTAGTTCAGTGTTGGCAGTAAGAGGCTCAATCAAGGGAAAACCTGGAATGATGAGGCCCAGGGAAGTCAAAAGTGGACCTTTCAGTATATCAAACTGCTCAGTGTCGACAGTATGAAGACAAATGTTGTTTCCTGAATTTTGCATTGGTATGTGATAGTCGTTGCTCACTTCTTTGATTCATGGATCCAGGGATCAGACTGTATATGGCCCATGGTTAGTGCTCAGTCAGTTCTAATTTTCTCTTATTTCTGTGTGGGAACAAAATGATTCATTTCTGCATCTTTGTCTCTTTGAGATTTTCTCTAATTTAAGTCTTATTCAACTGCTTTGCTTTTGTTTTCTCTGAGGAAATATTTCTCTCATGAAGAATTACTAATTTATTATATTTTATATGGCTACATCTCTGAATTATAGATGGGAAATTTTTTCTTTGGTCTCCTTTATTATGATGGGAGAATTCACATACAAGAATGTGGTGCTGGCCACCACCCTCGCTCATCCGCTCCTATCAGTGGTGAAACTGTGGGATCTGTGCTTCTGAGGGTTGTTTTTGGAGATAGCAGATGTAGGAGATAGTCATTCTTGCAGATCAGAGCAAATGTAAGATAGGAGGTGAGCTGGCTATGATCTTATCAGCTCTACTGGCATGCTTCAGTAGTCTGTTAGGAAGTAAATATGAACTTTACCTGACAGAGCTTTGTTTTTTGTGGGGCCTAATTTAAAAATAGTTCTGCTATGGTATCTCAAAATTTCAAGGCTTTCACAATTTTGAGTATTCAACACATCTGACTATTCACAAAGGACTTACTTGTAGTGCATTTTATTTTGATCCAAGGCAGACTGGATAGATTGGGATTCCTTCTCACTAACTCGGAAATCCACGGTCATGTTAGCAGCTACAAGGTGTGTGGCATCTGGGTACCAGAAGTCAAGCTGCAGGGACGAGATCACTGTTAGTCACAGTTGTTTGTGTGATTACCAATGGGTAGTTATTAAGGAATGACAGTGTGCCCTTCACCATGAGAGGAACTTGGGGTTCTGTGTAACTAAGGTATGGCTCCCTTTTTTAATGAATAATTAGGGTTTTTTGGACACGCATTTAAGAACTATTGACTACTAAGGAGTGGGAAAGAAAACATTTGTACTGATTACTGTTTCAGAACATTGTATCTATCAATGTAAAAAGGATAGGTGGCCCTTTTGTTTAATCTCTTTGCTTCTCCTATTTTGGAGTTTAATAGGATTTTTCATAATTGATTTAGCCATAGCATCTGGTTCTAATTGGGCATTTATAATAAATATCTGCTCCCTCCCCTATTAGGCCTCAAAACCAGATGTCCCTGTAAATTCTGGAATTCCTGGAAGGTTTGTATACAAGAAAGCACAGTCTCCCATCCCTGCCACTTTTTAAAGCAATATATCTTTGGACAAGTTACTAAAACTCTAAGTTTCAGTTTTCTCCTCTAAAAAAATGGGGCTGACAGGACTCCCTGGAGAGTGTATTGAAGATTGTGAAATGAATACAAAGTTTGGGACATGCAGGGATTTAATAAGTACTGATTTCCTTCTCTTTATATTCCCTTAGCTGAAATTTTCAGAAATTTAGTGAGTAGGTCTAGAAGGATAACATTTAGGTTAAAATAGCTTTGAAAGGATTTCAATTCTTGTGGCTGTTCAAAATCATACTCAATTGTGAAATCAAATGAAATACAAGTTTCCAGTCTGGAAGATGTAAAGGTAATGATCAATTTCTGTCCATCACACTGAGATTATAGGCATGTCAGTATCTGGTCAGCTGCCTCTTAGTTGAAGCTCACTGTAACTCTAGGTGAATCTGTGGTAGGACGGCATGAGGTTTCTATGAACCAATCAGTATGTCTGTCTACTTAGGTCAGAAAGTTACAGCATGTGTTGGACATCTGAGAGATTCAATGTGATTTAAAGGCAATTTAGGTAGGCTATGATATCACAATAGTAATTTCTCCAGCAAGGCAAGTAATACAAAGTAAGATTCTAAAGTTCAGTTAACTTTTGTGGCATTTGTTGAAGACCAGGCACAGAGCTGGTTATCACAGTTGAGGAAGCTAATAAGGAAGTTATGAAAAGAAGAAGTTTTGTGTGGGAGATGGAGTCATATATACATATTTCTCATATGTTAACCAACGTGGAGGAAGGAACTGTGTCCCAGGAGGGCAAGGAACAAGTGAACTTGGTCACGAGAGTTGATGGACAGAGAAGTCCTCCTGCAGGAGACATTGTGTCTTGAAGAATAAGTAGACTTAGCTTGGTGAGAGGAGAAACACATTCTTTACGAGAAAAGGACACAAGATGGGTGAAGTTTGGGTGTCTACAGAGCTTAAAGAGTAAGAGAGTGTAGGAGCAAGAGAATAAAGAGGGTGGCAATGTGGCAGATTACAAGAACTTTGACTACTGCACGAGTAGCAACAGAAAATACAGAAAATCTTCCCCAGAGATTGTCATGGCCAGAGCAGCTTCTGAAAGCTATTCAAAGCCTGCTTAGGCTGGATAAGAACTATGGAGAGTAGGTGTGATAATCAGCTACATTTTACAGAGGAGGAAACTGAGAATTTGTGAGGTTCAGTAACTTGCCTAAGACCACAGAGCTCGTGTGGAGCTGGGAGTTGAACTTCAGCATTTGTCTCTGAAGAACATGCCTTTTCTACACGAGGCTGCCTCTCAATAAAGAGCTTGAAACTGAGAAATGCAATTGTCAGGTTTTTGAGAAAGCAGTCAGATTGCAGTGCAGACTTGGTGGGAGACAGGACCAGAACCTTGAATGCTAGTTCAGGTACTATTGAAATTGTCCCAGTAAGAGGCAGGAAGGACACCGACAGTGGCTGTGGGATGGAGAGGAAAGCATGGAGATGGGAAATATTTGGGGATTAGAATAAACAGAACTTTTGATCATTTTGATGTGGAGATAATAGTGTGTGACTAGAATTAATACCAGATTTGTTTGTGTGTTTAAATCTGATGCATAATCTTGGTCATTTAATTTACATCTTTGAACTTTAGTTCTGCTGTCTTGAATGGGTTAAATTATGACCGTGGCATTGCAAATCTGTTCGAAAAACCTGAAATAATGTAGGGAAGGTGGCTGGCACAATGTGCCTTGTATACAAGAGCAGCTGCATGAAAGATAAAGTGGTTATTTTGGCCTGTTGGATTTTAGAGGACTGATCTAATTTCAAGAGTCTCCTTTTTAAGTATACCTGCTTTTGGAAAGGGTCACACCTTGATATCAGTTAGTACTTTGACATGATCAGTTTGTACTGTAACAGAAAGTGTGTCACCAAAGGAGATCAGAGTGGGAGTGGGGAGACCGGACAGCACCAGGCAAGGAGGGAAAAGAGGACCTGGTAAAGGTGCCAAGAACATGCCGCTAGTTTACAGTTTTACCTAGAAAATGCTGTTGTTTGCAAAGCTTTGTGGAGGAAAATCAAATGGTATTCTGTGAAAACAAAACCAAAAACAAGGAAGCATGGGTCACTGATGAATTATCCAAGTAGCTCCTGACATTCCCCCTTACGTTTGGTAGTGTTTGGTAGCCCTGTGGGCATTAAAAATAAAAAAGAAACACCTTTTAGAGAACAGAAAAAGCAGATAAAATATCCCTCTAAATGTGTTACCTTATTGCTTTTGGCCAAGTCCTTTATGATGCTAGCTTGTTTTTCATCCTGGGGCTTCACACGGAACACCTTCTCCCTTCAAGAAGGCAAACGACAAAAATGTGACTGTTAAGAAACATTCCTTCATCCTCTTCCCACCCAGAGACTGGAACACAGGGTAGAGAGATTTACCTGTCGAAGCGGACAGGAGCAATTCCAAGGGCAGTAGCGATCAAACTCAAGGTAAAGAGGAACTTCATGATTCTTCTTTGCTTGAAGTGAGACCCTCTGCCAGTTTTATGTCTCAGCCTTTATCTGGAGGAGCAGCTCATTTCCTCTTGGGGTTTCGTGGCCTGAACTGTCCTTCCTCTTCCTCCTTTTTCAGAAAGGAGAATCCTAACACCAAATGCCCACACTGCTCTACCTTTTATACTAGAGAATACCCATTTCACAGGAAAAGGACAGAGGCAAATTACTATAGCAAATGCATTTCCCATGGTAATGCAGCTTATATGTTCACAGAGCTGGGATTGGACCCGTTCTGTTTTTTCAAAAATATCATTGTTTCCCCGTGCTTCTGTTGAATGAAGGGAAGTATTGGTTTTAAATTTGCACTTGCAGCTTGAGATGAATTTGGGTATCTGGCTACAGAACCTTCATGGGTGGCCCTCAATAACATAAAATATGCTTGAAGCTTACTGTAATTTGTTAAACTAAAAACATTTAATTACAAGATATTTTGAATATCCTAAAAATGTAAGTACTATGGAAAATGTTGATGTGTTCACTATCTAGATTTTAAAATGGTAAAACTTTTGCCATATTTGCTCTCATTTTATTTTGTTTTTTATTAGTACATGTTTGTGAAATATAATAAATACATTTATCGTGGGGAATTGGTACATATACATATTGCAACTTAATCCTTTTTATGTCCCCATCTCTTCTTCTTCCTCCCACCTCCTCTCGTCCCAGATCTCTTCCCATATCCACAAAGTCTCTCTTGTTGTTTCCTATCATCTGTCTTTCATTTTTCTCTATAGTTCAACTTCTCTCCCCTCCTCTTCTTCCTATCCTCAGAGACAAACTCTATTTCTAAAGCAGGTTGAGGATTACTTGAGGAAAAGAAAATATTGATGCTGTAATGCTTATTTATTGGATGCTGTGGGTACTAAAAAATGATTTTTGAAAATCGAATTAATGAAGGACATTGGTTTGCTATGTAAAATGTACGTGGAGACATCTTTAGTCTTGAATACAACTCAGTCCATTATGGATTATTTGGGGGGAATAATAGCATTACCTAGAATCATAGCTAACAGAGTGAAATGAATTTTTAAAACACATGACTTGGAATTTCTTTTTTAAAACTATCTCCTTACATTTGCAAATGTATAGATGGTCATATATAAAACTTCTTAGCATTATGGTTACACATTTTAATTATCAAACTAAATTGGTGGAGAGAGACTTTTGTTACATGTACAGCAGCAAAAACTCCATTCCTCTTCATCTGATTGGTGTGTTATATAATTTAAGGGTTTTTTTTTTTTATAATTCCCCAAGAGTATCTCCTTGCCTCAACAGGAAGATAAGGAAGAGGAGGGATTCATAAAGCACCTTCATGTTCTTGGCATTGATCAGGCTCATCAGCAGTAGAAACTCCCAAAGCAAATGCTTGCTCCATTATTTTTAAATAAGGGTGTTTTGACCAGGGCACAGTGAAAAAGAAGGACCTTGAAAAAGAAGGAGCTTGAAAAAGAAGCATTTAGGCAGCTGCAACCTCAGGGTGGCCTCCAAGCACTAACTATATCACTTTGAGCAGGGTGCTTGTCATTCTGCTCCTTGGATTCCTTATCTGTAAAATGGGGATGTGAATGTGACTCTAGTGGGTGGAGGGCTGATTAGGACAGCACATGCAGGTGTATGGTGGGGCCCAACAACACGAGTATGTCCTCTGGATGGTTGTCAGGTTACGTAAGCAGAGACAGAGGCGGCCACTGCCAGGCTGCAAATGGAGAATCAGCACATACCAAGTGGTCGGCTAGGGTGGTGCCTGTGATGCTGAAGGATGAAGCCTCTGTATTCACTTTAGTGACGACTAACAAGAAATTTTTGTTACTACTTTGCCTTTTGGAGGTCTGCTTTCAGATTCAAAAATTAAAAATTCCATTGAACATAATTTTGGAAAATAAGGATGTTGGAGGAAGGAAAATGGAAATCTTCCTTAGCCTTGAAATTGTAGTCTCTGGAAGCATTTACTGTGTGATTGGTTTTAAAGCTATATAGAGAAGGCGTCAGTGTATGATTTTTTTTTTTAAGTCAAATAAGAAAGACACTTCTATTGTATTTTGGTGTATAAATGAGTGTTTTGAGGACCGGATATCTTTCTGGACAAAATTCTGATGATAATAGAAGTACATCTTTGGATTAATGGTATCTGTTGCATATTGATATTTCTATTTCTGAACAGGATATAGACACATGATGCATTTAAGACCCCTCTCCTCCAGTTCAATCAGGCTGTAAGGAAAAGCGCAATAGGTAGATCTCAAGAATGTTCTGGAGTATTTTCTCAGAATATGTGCTATTTCTTGGCAGGCATAGTTTGCTGTAGGCTTTTATTATTGCATCAAGATTTATAAAAGGTCTTGGCATATGTAAGGTGAAGGATGAATAGTTTTTCCATATAATTTTAGGATGGACTATGTGAGGCTGTGATATTTCATAGGTTAGACTAATCTCTTTAAAAAATAACGATAAGTTGACTGCTTCACACAGTAAATTTTTCCCATCTTTCCGGAGCTTTGCACTCCTAGAATTTTTTTTTGTAGTCGTGGTTACTACCCTGTGTCTTAAACTATGCTTTTCTGTATATTTCTAAATATTTTCAAACACGTAGAAATGTCCTAGAAAATGGAAATGCAGTTTTCTTATGATTTAATAGGACCTTTCCTACAATTATCCTTCTTCAAATCTGACCCAATAAATGACTGGAATACCTCTAGATAACTCTCATCCCAGGTATGCTGAAAGACAAATTTGCTGCTTTTAGTTGTAGATGCTGGATTCTTAATATTGAAACAAAACTATCCTGTACGTGTTACAGAGACATTTGTCTTCATTAACTGCAGTAAAGGTGGCATTTCCAGAAAATATGTGGATGTGTGATTCAGGCTGGGTGAAGGGGAGTGACAACCTGCTCCAGTGAGGCAGCCCAAGGCTTGTCGAACCCCAGCAGGCCTCTCTATTAACTTGTTCACTTGTTATGGCTTTTTCTACCTTCTAGAAATTGTGTCTTTGACCAATTCAGATAAGTCAATTGCAAAAAGCAGATAAACACATGAGATTCATTTCTAGACACACAGGAATTCCATAAATGAAAACCAGGAAATCACTTTTGCTATATGAACCATTTGAGAAAGTTTCAAGGGGCCATTTCTGCACGGTTGGTCACCTGCTGCTGTGTGGGAGTGAGAGCCGGAGGGATGACTCCGAGGCTGTCCTGGCTCTCCGAGCAGGAGTGGACAAAGGAGCCAGAAGAGCCCTGGAGCTTGGGGCCCTCGGGTGGGCGAAGCTGGGCGGGCCTTCCGGTAGTGTCTGGTCAGTAGGGCAGGACAGCACCAACTCTGTCCCACTGCGAAGGACTAAGGCAGACGTCTTCTCTTTCTGTTTCTCTGGATGTGGCCCAAATGAGTAAAAACTAGCCAGCTAGCTAGTTGCTGTTAACCTAGTTGGTAGGCAGGAGTGAGAGCAAAAATAGGTACAGGAAATCTCTTGATATGTGAGATTTTAACTAATACTATTTACATATATTCCTTTTCTTCTCCTTAGTCTTCTCCTTAAAATATGTTAGAATTTTACAAAAGGCCATTATATATTCCTAATTTCTATGTCTGAAGCACTCAATTTAGAACTGTAGAGGATTCATTATCGTTTATCCACATGATTTCCATATTTTGGAAATGGACGTTTCTAATTACAGCACCTCTTATTTGGGGGCTCACGTGACCAGCAGATGCAGGGGAAGGCAGTGTCCTGTGGAATAGGAATTAAACTGTGTATTTTCAGTAAGGTAAGTACTCAGGGAGCTGTGAGTCAGTTGCAATTCCTAACATGGATATAACTGAAATTTAGGAAGGAAAAGATAATTTGACTAAATATAATTTTTATTATTCTCAAGAATTAAAATTTATGAAAAATTTTTTTGCACTTGAAGTTCTATTTAAATGATGCATTACTAAATTTGAAGGTGATTGACAAACCGTAGCAGCTGCAGTGCTACCATCTAGTGGACAATTGATGCAATTAATCATTCTTTGGCTTGACAGCTTCCAAACTTGTGACTTCAAACGATTCTTTTTCGATAGAAAACCGTTATGAACACTTTAACGTATTATGTTCAGGATGGAATCCTATTTTCCTTGAATGCGCCTAGAAAATAGTGAATTAAAATTTTTTCTGATTTTTAAGGAGAAGACCCCCCTCAATTTAAACTATATGTATTCTACTTTAAAAATTAAACTTGGCATAATACTTTCTAACTTTAGCACAGTCAGTTCTAATTCTGGGAAATATCAAGTCATGTGTGATATATGAGGCATGGAGTGATGTTTTTCTTCTTCTATTGGTGCAATTGGTCTAGCCAGGGTCCCTGGCAGCCTCTTGTCTCGCTGTACTCTGTTTTCCACACCTTTGTGTGTAAAAAAGACTCTCCGGGGGCCATTTACAACTTAATGTCTTCAGTGGCTGTCCATTGTTCTTAGGCCTTTGTGCCAAGTCCTGAACACGCCTCTAAGCTCTGCCTGACATGGTCACCACCGTCCTTACCAGGCCCACACCTACCTCTCCTCCCTCGGCTCGCCAGCTTCCACCCTCCTTAGCTTTTGAAGGGTCACAGGCCCACCCAGAAGGCTCTCACTTTGTCCAGCAGCACGTCCCAAGAAAGCCTCCCTCCCACATCAGGAAATAGACTTCTGTGTTCTTTGTGTGCAGTCCATCTAGCACTTACTTGTTTCATGTAAATTAAATAACTCATTAAATAAGAAATTAGCTAATTATTTGGTTAACATCTGTTTTTTTTTTAATGGTCTATATACCTAGTGAGGGGAGAAGGGTTATCTTTATTTGTCATTGTTTTGCCTTCAATTACTTAGGAAAATTCTTGGCATGTAGTAGGCAGCTCATTATATAAAAGGAGTTGAGATAAAAGCTAGAAAAAGATGGCATCTTCTCATCTATACCAGGTTTTATAGTCCTCCATTTCCCTTTATTTTCTTTGTGCTCACAAGCCTCCCATTGTAACCTGTGTACTTGGCAGGTGTTAGCCAGGCCCCCAAGGACTGTAATTCCTTTACGGCTGACCACATTGTCATCTGTGCAAGGCTTGCTTACTCACTGTTCACAGCATTTCTCTCCCCAAAGGAGACAACATTTTACAGTTTGCAGTTCTAATGATTCACTTTTATTATGATTCATTTTAAAAGATTCAAGCTTATATGAAAGACTAGGATCTGAAAAACCTCAAAGCAAAGAAAAATAAGGATCTAGGATAGAGAAGAAATGAACGGTGAGCATTCCGAAAAACGGCTCTCAGCACTCTTGACTAGTACAGATGTTCCAGGATGTAGCTGGCGATGTGTTTGACAGCGAGCAATGTCTCCTCACAGGTTGCACGGATCTGGGACTCAGGAAGCAGAAAGCCGTATATGCCTGTATCCCGGAGTTCAAAGGTGAAGGAATATTTGATTCCTTGGTCATAAGCCCAGTCGTCAGAGCCCCCAGCAGCAAGATCTGAAATGAGCAAGTAGCAGGAGAAAAAAAAAATCTTTAGGGAGAAGGTTAAAAAAACTTGCCATGTTCCTTTTACAATTACAAATGTTTCCCTGTGAGTAGGCCAACTTCCTAGTAAACTGGATCATAAGTGATTTGAAGACTATTTTAAAACTTAGTCCAATCTTACCTCTAGATCTGCTTGATGGGATTGATGTATTTAGTATGCTAGAAATAATGTAATCTGCACTATAAAATTATCAGTGTGCTTCTATACTATGGTCAGTTAAGCTATATATGTAGTATATATGAAATTAGCATATGAAACTACACACTATATAGCTTAATTGACCATAGTATATTCTCACACTGAAAATTTATATATGAATGCGTATCTCCTCTGTGGAAAGCACTGAAAACTGAATGATGAGTGGGAAGAGGGCAGGACTCCCAACTCTGCAGCAAGTATGCTGAATCTGAATAATGGGATTGGAGCAACTTGAGGGCAGAGCGGGGTCTTCATTCTTTTTTATCTTCAGTGTGGAATAAAGGACCTGGCAGAAAGTCAGTACTGATTTAGTTGTTAATTCATTTAATAGGCATTATGTTGTCAGTAGCACGTAACATATGTATTCGCTCATTCACTGTTTATCCATTTATCTATTTATTGAACCAACAACTGTACAGCCCCCACTAAACTGCAGGCCATGTATTCAGCTCCATCCCTTAAGGGTATATAGTGTAACGGAAAAAGAAAACCTAATTGAATTAAGTTGAATAAACATACACAAAGTTCACAATAGGTGAATAAATGAGTTATTTCTGCCACTTCTTGTTCAAAGAAGTTTTTAAAAAATGAGAATACATAAAACTGTTTTTTTTTTTTCTCTTTTGGTGTTGGGGATTGAACTCAGGGCCTTGAGCTTGCAAGACAAGCACTCTAACCACTGAGCTAAATCCCCAGCCCCAAATCTGTGTTTTTTACAAAGCTTAAAAAAAAAAAAATCCAACAATTCAGGATTAGAGCCTCCCCAAATGTATTGATGGCCTCTTGGTGACAGGACTAGGTCTTTTTTCTTACATGTATTTCTATTCCTTTGCAATCTCAGGGAAAAAGAAGTCATTTGAAGACCAAAGAAAATAGAAATTGAAATGGGGTCTGTGGTATGTGCCTTTGCAGAGCATCGTGGCCCAGGTCCAGCCCCAACCCTCTTACCTAGGTCTTTTCCACTTGTGTGCACTAGCTGAGGGCTGATTAGAGGGTTGATGTCTACCCCCTGAAGGTGGCTTGTACCTCAAAGAGCCCTTGTACCTGAAAAAAACACTCCCTCATACGCTGTGTTTCAGCGATAGTCCCCACTGAGCTGCTAGGTCCTCATTCAGGAACTGATTCCTGATGCTGCAGGGCGGGCTGGTGGGGTGTACTCACTCCCGGTACTTCCTAATGTCACAGTGCTTGGCACCTGTGTCACTTTTCCAGCTTTTACTCTGCGGTTCTTTGAAGACTGCTCTGGTCTCCCTCTACCTCTCTTCTGATCCCTTTCTCTCCACCCTTTCTTTTTCTCTTAGCACTGACTGAGGGCCTCTTAGCACTGACACGAGGGATGCTCAGTAGATGTACACAGACAGTGTTTCTTGGGTTGAGCAGAAAAATGATTACATATTTCACACACACACACACACACACACACACACACACACACACACAATCCCTGTGAAGCAAAAGCCACATGCTTTAAATGATTAGAAAAGAAAGGTGCAGGGAAGCATTTGGTGGCTTTTGAGGGACAGGGTTCCTTCGCACAGTCCTGAAGCCAAGACTCACAGATTGTTGTGGCTCCTGGGCCATATGTGTACTTGGTGCCATACAGGGAGGTAAGTTCCTTCACAGCAGCTTTGGCCAGGGAATTCTGCAAAAGAACCAGTAGTAAGTCAGTACACAGAGGCACAGACTGCCAAGCAACACACATCCTATACTTACTTTACATTCGAGTTAGTGTTTCACACTAATGCAGTGCCTATTTTAATTTTTCTAGCTACCTTACTCATAAGATACGAGTAATTCTTGTTAAAGAATGTATTCCCTAATTCCCTTCCCAAATACTCAGTCTGACATCTCTGTCTTGTCTCTGGACCTTGTAAGAGAAAAGTGGGAGTCAAGAAAATCTTTATGGTTATGCACAGAGTTGTCTTACACACACACACACACACACACACACACACACACACACACACACACCCCAAACAAAACAAAACAAAAACCAGTTAGCAGTGTGGTAGGTTCAAAGCCAATGTTGAGTCATGATAAAATTGTGTGAATGAGGGCAAGAGTCATAGAAGCTACACATATGACGGATCACTCTCAGTCAATGTAACATTCAGTGCTGGCCTGGAAAGGTTTAGGAACTGGCAGTTCCAATGGTGAGTGGTAGTTCCAGCTTGGAAAGTTTTTAGACTGAAAAATTAGAGAACATTCATTCTATTTCAATGTGCTAAACATTTGAATTCCGGGATAATAGAAAAATAGTATTAACTTATGCATATTCATTTTTCTTAGAAGCAGCATGACTTTCTCATAAGAACATTGCCCCCTGTACCCTGCATATAACTCCTCGAGGAGATGGGCTCTCTGCACCCAGAAACAACTTCACTGACATTCATTTCTACCTTTTTAAATAGGCACTTAAAAAGCAAGACCTGACTCAGCTTTTTGGGGAACACACAGATTTGAAAACCAATTGTTTACTACAGCAGAAGTAGCCATAATTCATGCTAGTTACGAAACTCACTATATTTCATACTTTAGCATCATAATTATTTCTTGTACATATGTTTAGAAGACTGTGAGATTGGTGATGCAGTCAGAATAATCTGAGTTTTACAAAGTAGGAACTTCTCTTACCCATTATTCTAATATTAAAACCAGTTTAATAGACTCTTATGTCAAATTGATGAAGGTAGAACTTTGAGACTTCAACGATTTCAGCTCCTAAGGCCTTAATTAGAAAATTTAAAAAGAGTTATAAAATTTAGGTCATGATTTTCTGTTTGGTCCACTGAAATGATGCAAGTAGTTCCCTGGAACTAACTTCTTATTTTCAGAGTTTTGTATTGGTAATTTAAAAAATTTAAGGTTCTCTTTCTCAATTTCCAAGCTGGTAAGCTAAGACATGTTTTACTGTTATGATCTACACGTATCACTCCTATTCTACCTTGTTGTAACCAAGACAGTAGTTTTGGATCTTTTGTTGAGTGTTTGGTATAAGCCCTATTATTGATTGAAATTGGAGCAATGTACAAATATTGCATAATGCTCAAAATAGATGTAAAACCGTCTTTTAGAGATGTGAAGCAGGGTGAGGTAATAGTTCTTTTGGTAGATGAACAGTATGTTTTTTACTGTTCTACAATTTTTTGCATTTGTCAAAGGCAATCTCTGGTTGGTTATTTTTCTGTATGACAGAATTTCTGGTCCCAAAGAACTCCTATTCCTTCCTAGATGCCTTCCTCAGATTTACCTTCTCTTCGTTTAAAAAGAGAATTATTATTTTTAGTTAGTAGAAATAACATTATTAGTTCCAAAAGAGAACAGTTCTGAATGCAGAAAGTTCCAAAGGTGAAAAGCTATAAAGAAACGTTATGTGGAAGATTTACTAGTCGTTGTCATTATCTATTAAACTCATGCCTCGATGGTCCCTCAAGTCACTTAACATTTATTGATGTTATGTAATAGTTGAATTTGTAGTCCTCGCTGAAGGGGCCTACTCGTAATGTGTTATCTCCTTTGGTTTATCAGTTTATCTCTGTAGTCATGACTACCTATAGAACTACACAAAAAACTTCCGTTTGTCTTTCCTCAGACCATGCTCTGGGTGCGTGAAGTGACCCCAAGTGCTTTTTAAGTCCTCAGAGATATCTATCTTCTGCAAATGGTCGCTCTGTCTTTATGCTGAAGTAATATCCAAGATTGATGTTAGCTTAAAAAGGCTGTTATTTTATTCCTGTCACTGGTACACACTGAAGGAACATTCAGTTTGTTCCTCACCGTCTGCTTCCTTCTCCTCTCTCTCACCTTGGTGTCTATTCCATTGCTCATTTCCTGAGTGTCGCCTCACTGCTTCATCTTCAGTGGCTCTGTCACCTTCCACAGACTGGGCATTCTCCTCTTCCCGTAAAACCAGCCTTCTCTCTCAAGCCATGCCCCTGTGCATTCTCATATACGTTCCAAGGTGGATTTGCTTGACCTCCTTCCTTGCATACCCGTCCCTCCTCCCTCGCATACCTATCCCTCCTCCCCTTACCTCTGCTACTTTGGTAGCCCCTCTTCTTTCAACTGGAATCTTCATTCCCTCTCTGCTTACATGGAGGATGTCTACTGTCCTTCAGGTTCATTTATAGCACTGTCTTCTTTGTGAATTTGTCCCTAACTCTCTTTAAAAGCACAGACCCACTTTCCTTTGTGAATGGTCATGCTCTGTGTTGTAAGCAGTTGTGTGTGTATCTGCTTTCCTTAAGGGAGCTCCTTGTGGGAAGGGATTCTTGGCTGCTCATTTTGTGTCCCCAGCAGATTGCTCAGCATCTAGCAGTGAATGGCTGACTGAGCCCTGTTCTGGGGCTCTGGGGCATTATAAATGGGCAGGCTTTGGGTGAGGCTGCAGAGTGCTGCACACTCTGTGACCGCTGGAGTGGAGACTAGTGATGTTACTGGGGAGGGCGGTGGTGACAGTCGATGGGTCGCTGCAGTTTGACACTTCATGTTTTGTGCACTTTACTTATTTCTATCAATTAAAAAAGAAGCATGTGAACCCTTCCTCTGAGCTTCTGCAAAGCCAAGAGATGGAAAAGAGCAGACATTAATTAACTAAAATATTATATTTTAAATTCCAATTACCTTAACAAAAATCCCTGGAATCAGTGTGGGTCTATTCTTTTGAAGAGTTCAAATAATTTCACAAATGTTATTCATTTATCTCCCCAACATTATCTGTCCACATTTCATCACCACAGAATTTTCTAGCAGAATGGAATGCCACGTGGGGCAGCCTGCTCAGCAGGAATGTTCCCACCAAGCTGGATGACTGACTCCTCCCAGGAAGGAGAGGGAAAAGCAATGCTTTCATTGCTGAGGTGTTAGAGCAGTAACTCTTTCCCCTGCACGTTTCTGGAAAAAAGGACTAAAATGATGGAGGACTCAAGGAGCAACAGCATGGCAGAGAGTGTGGGGCACACCTAGAAACTCCAGCAGATGGCACTTTTTTTGGAACTACCACTTGAGGAACAAGTCTTACATTCGTGTTCAGTCTGTTCAAAATAAGAACTAACATTTACATAAAACCTTATGCTTTACAAAGAGCTCTTGATAAGGACTAGATATTTTTATCCCCATTTTACAGATAAAAGAATCAAAAGTCAGAGAGGATAAAAGATCTTGCCCAAGGGCACACGGCCCTCTAAGTGGCTGACTTGAGCTAGGTTCTTCTTCTTTTAAATTCTGTGCTCTTTTTCACTTCTCCTTGTGGCCTTCAAATACTTCAAAAGAAGTGTTGCTGGAGCTGGTTTTACCAATTGTAAAGAACAGAAGGAAGCTAAATATAAATCAGCCTCAGAGCAAACTTTGCTTTCAGTCAAGGCCAAACATGGCCAGCCTTTATTAATCCTTAGATATGAATTTCCTACCACATCTTATGCATGTCCTCTTTTGTTATCTGTTTCCTTAAAAAGAGGCCTTGGTCCTAGAGCAAAAGACAGAGAGAATCTAAAATGTCACATCTAGCTCAAAGCCCAAGAGACAAAGGACAAAGCCATGTAATGTTTCCCAGGCCTGGGCTCCAGGGGCCTGGGGAGATGAATAAGCAGAGGGCGTTCTTTTCCACTGACCTGCGTTCCCAGGTACCATGAGACAACACAGCCCTGTCTCATGACGGTGCACAAGTCCTCATTCCACCCTCCGCGCACACTGCCTGCCCCATGACAGGGGGTGCCCTTTCTAATCTTCTAGCCATCCATTATTACCATATAGGGAAAAAAAGAAAGCCTCAAACCCACTCTGAAGCATTGCACCATTCAAAGGAAATTTTCTTCAAAGTTTGTTTCTAAGTTGAAGTCCTGAGTTTAACCATCCCTGTGGGTGAATGCATGTGATAATGGAGACCTCAAAATGATCTTTAACTGCAGTTTCCTTCCTTCTGTCCTGTGATAATGTGTAACGTTCACCAAGGGACCAATGAGAAATTTAACTTTTATAATTTTGGTGCAAAGGGAGCAGCTCTTAAAGTCTACAAGCAGGCACCAAGAAGAAAGTCCTTGGGACTGGAAAAAACAAACATGTTTCTGAGAAAAAAGGAGGCCCTGGGATTAGAGAAGGAAAAGGAGTCAGGGAAACACTTGTTTTAGGAGTGTTCTGCAGAGCCCACAAGGAGTGCAGGAATGCTTTAGCTGATATAAACCAAATTTTTTCCTTGGCTCATCTGCATACATATTTTCCAGCTCTTTACAATTCAAGGGAAATGAGAAGCATGAGTCAGCTGAGCTTGTAGTCCAGACACTTTTATTTTTGGTAGAAGTTGTGTTTCTCCCAAATAAACTTAAAAAATAAATACTATGTAATAGGGATGTGGCAGTTTCTGGCACTTGAGACTTTCAGAACAATGCATACTATTTTTGAGGAGGCTGTAAGATCTCGTGAAAGCCAACAGCCTTTGACTGGGACTATGATGGCTCTTATCTTCGTGTCAAACAGGGTTTTTCAACCTTAGCACTCTTGGCGTTTTGGGCTGGATGATTCTTCATTGTTTGTGGGGCTGTCGTGTGCACTGTAGGGTGTTTATCAAATTCCCCGGCCTCTACCCACTCGATGCCAGCAGAACTCCCATAGTTATATCAATCAAAAATTTTTCCCCAACATTGCTAAATATCCTCTGGGGTGGGGCTGGGGGGCAAAATGAGTTGAAAGGAAAGTAAGATAAAAGATATAATTATGGAAAATGATTTTAGTTTAGAGAAAGCGTTAAAAAGGAAGGCAACTGGTTTTTACAGGTGTTCAGGATGCCTGCTCCTTCTTTAATGACATTGCAGGTGTCTCTTACACATCTCTGCTAGCCAATCTTGCTAAAATGACACTTTACCAGTAGGCTTGTCAGATTTAGCAGATTCAAAACCAAAAACCAAAAACCAAAATGCAGAAACAAGATGCCCAGTTAAATTTAAATTTCAGGTAAACAGTTCATATTCTTTTCAGCCAAAATTTGCTCCATGCCAATATTTGGGACATACTTATGGAAAAATTACTTGTTGTTCGTCTGAAATCGAAATTGAACTGGGAGTCATGTATTGAATGAGATCATCCTGTTCGCCTGTTATTGGCTCTAGGGCCTGCCCGTGACACAGGATTTGTTGTGATAGTCGAGTCTCTCCACAGCCTGTCATCTTCCTGACCAAATCTTAACCCCACACTTCCCCATGAGGAAGATACAAAGCAGGCTGACCCCTTTTTTCTGCCCTCTTCAAGTCCATGTTTGAGTCCTGATGTTGTATATATGTTGGCTCCTTTCTTGGTTAATATGCTCTATTCCTTTCTCTGCCACCCAAATCCTGCCCAGACTTCAAGGATCAGAACGAATCACATTTCCTCTGTGTAACCTTCACAGACAGCTTCAGCACACAGACATTTCCCTCTCCTGAATTCCTCAACTCTGCATAATTAAATACTCCCAATTCTGTATTTTTCTTGCATAATTTCTGGGATCTGAATTTCATCATTTCGGTAGCACCTAAATTCTCAGTGGTAGGAGCATGGTTTATGATGAACACGTAACAGATGTTCAGTGACATTTCTGAGGATCGCCTGGTAAGTGCTGTGTGGACCAGGCCCAGCAGGAGAATTCTATCAGGGGAAGAAGTCATTTATAGTACATAATGGTGCATCAGCAACCAGTTTCTTTAATCAAAGACATTCTGCTGATTCATTTAAAACTTTTTGTCTTTTATGTGAAATTATAAATTATAAGAAAACTCCCAAAGCAGATATTTTGTGCTTCAAGACCAGTTCCCCTCAGAGGCTGGAAGCTTGCCCGATGGGGTGACTGGCTTTGATACGCTAGTTACTAGCTAGGGACATGGTGACAGCTGTGGAGGGTATGCACATGTCCTGCAACTGTTCTCCTCCTACTCATGATATTTCCTCCCTCTGATTTTTATATTTATCTCTAATCATGGCTTTGCCTTATGCTCACATGCTTGGGTGGAGCAACAGGTTTCTATCTTGGTGTCTCATTAACTAAAACTTTAATTAAAACATACTGAGTGGCTGCCACTGGACTGGAAGGTGTTAGACTTTACAAGTGGATTTGTATCTTCTGACTATGTTTAATAGTTTTTCAGAAAGGTTGTCCTATTTCCTGTAGTTACTGTTATCTTGAATGTACACACACACACACACACACACACACACACACTCACTCTCAAGATTTCCCTTGGTTATACATATATTTGAAATTATACTACAGTTTGATTTTATTCTAGAAAAATGCTCTTTTATGTAAGTCAATTAAAATTATATACAATTATACAAAAAGTTCAAAGACCCTCTAGTTACTCAGAGGATTAAAGCTGCTTTGGGGTGTCAAAATAAATTCAGATATTGAATGAATCAAATCACATAGCATTCACTCTAGGCTTTACTAATGTCAGTTAAGTGTTTATTTTAAGATAATAGGCAAAAGTTTAATCACAGAAAAAACACTGGAAATTAAAGTAACTTTTAAGTCAGTGAGTGCGATATAATTCTAATTAAGATTTATTTTTTAGTTACTTGTCTTTTTTTTTTTTTTTTTTGGTTTTTTTGAGACAGGGTCTCACTATGTAGTTCAGGCTGGCCTTGAACTCATTGTGTAGTCCAGGCTGGCCTTGGACTCACTGTGTAGTCCAGGCTGGCCTTGAACTTGTGGCACTCCTCCCATCTATCCCTCCCAAGTGCTGGGATTATAGGTGTGCACCACCACGCCTGGGAAGTTACTCGTGTTATACTCTGGAAAATGTAAGAAGTGGCATGACTTTGTCTTGAATTTATTAGTTTTGTGAGTATTAAAATAAGCATGCAAGATAAAGTTATTTTGAGGCTTGTACTTTTTATCTTTTAAGAATAGATTATGAATATTTTGCCCAATAGAGTTGTTTATTCCACTCCTTTGTTAATTAAACTTTAAAATAATTTTGGAGGACAGAATTTTGTATGCTATGGCTTTTCATGCTGCCTTCTTTCCATTGACTTTAAATGAAGAAACAATTCTCAGGGAAGAGCATTCATGGTTCACAAAGTGCTAGAGCATTTTCCCACCACTTGGGGCACATGGGAATGGGTCCATTATACTCATTAATCCTGAGTCTTGGATATTTTCCTGGACAAAATTCCCATAGGAAGTAACAAAAATTATTCACAAGATTCCAAAGGCAAAATTTACATGATTCCTCTTTAACTATAGTTTGGAGACTTTGAGAGAAGCCCAGATTCTAGGTTATTGCATGCGGCAGTGGACACAAAACTATCTCATCACTCAAGGGTTTATAACATGTTCTCCAAATAAGGAAAGGTACTGAACTTTCATGGGAGCAGGTTCACTCTAAAGAACATTTTAAAATTTTCCATTAGAATTAGTCTTTTAGTATTTTTATAGCTAAGAGTAGTAGACATTGAGCAATTGGAAATATTCATTACTGATATGCTTAATGTGTTTTATACTTTCAGTTTTGATATTTTAATAATTCATTAGTGTTTAGATATTAGGATTTTTTTTCTCTTCTGATGATGTGCTATAATTTTAAATATATTCACATGAATTAAGCAAACCGCATACCTCAACCTTATCCTTTCTGCTGGCCAGAAATCTAGGACAGAAACCAGGGACAGCAGTGTTACCACCCACTGGCAACACTTGAAGAAGGGGAATAACTGGAAACTGAATAATGTTCTAACTAATGATATTTTGTTTTATTTTTTGGCTACAGATAGGGAAAATCAAAAGCTTTTTGAAATTTTTTTTAAGACTCAGTCACCTATTAACAATCTGTTTTCTAGAAGATTGGGTTGTTTTCCTGTTTTGCTCTTTTGCACAACATATTTATGGAATTACATGTTTTATTTGGTCTCTGAGAGGCTGAATATGAAAGTGCAAAATAACAACTTCCAGTTTTTAAAATTACTGGGTCTGCAGATTTAGGTAAGCCAAATATCTATGTCATTGTCTAAGAGGAATACTTTTTTTTTTGGTGCACTTCAAATGCTTTAAATCTTATGGTTGCTCTTTTAGATCATTGGTCTCAACTTCTGGCAGCCAGATGATTCATAAATTAAAAAAAATTGCTTGAAGGATTCAAACTTGCATTTTAAAAAGTTTATGCATTGATGTGTGATATTTATTAATGTGAATTCTTATAAAAATATTTAATTGCTAATATGATTATATCTTAAGTACCCAACGAGATGGCTAGTTTTTTTTTAATTCAGAGATACTTGATTTTTTTTTTTTTGCATTATTCCCCATATCTGGAAAGACTCATTCAGATAATTTGCTCATTGATTGACTACTTCTGTGTCTCAGTCAATCAAACAGTGAAATAAGCAGTTTGGGGATCGCACTGCTAAACCTGGTATCAAAGAAATGTGGCAAATTTCTAATGACATCTGCCATGTTCTGCCTCTGTCAAATCCAACTCAAGGGACTTGACCAAACTGATTATGAGAGAGGTTACATATAGGGTCAAGTAACTTTGGTGATTATTCCAAATACATCCAAAGTCCTCCTTTGAGGCATATTGCGGTGAAGCCAGAGGAAATGCAACAGTTGCCATTCTGAAAGTGAGTGAACAAACCGCATGTAGAAGAGGACTGCTCCCTGCACCGTATCCTATTAATCAGCCAACTCCAGATTCCTTATACATCTATACATTTTTTGCCCACTTCTATCACCTGAAACCAATAAAGGGACTTGTAGAAAAAGTAGAATTACTGTAATTTTCCTTTTCAGGATTAGAATGAAGAAACCGTCTCAACCATGAGACGCCCAGTCGGCTGCCGCGTCTACTTACCAGCTCCGCGTTGTTCGGAGGCAGTTTGTAGGAGTAGGAGTAAGGGTAGAGCACCATCTGGGAGTATGAGTGGATTGTCAGATACGCCTTGATGGAGGAGAGATTTTTGCGGACGAAGTCAGCCAGGGCTTTGGTCTCTTTTTCAGACTCTGCACTGCGTCCGCAGTAAGTGTCATCGCAGGGGCTCCGAGAAGCTCCGTTTTCTGGGTAAAAAATAATTGTCGTTAATGGTCAATGATTATCGACCGAACTTCTCACAGGGGCTGTTTCCCGATGTTTCAAAATTTCAAATTAGGAAGTTAAAGATAAATTGCTTTCATAGGATTCCTTATAATTATCATCCCTTGTACATGTGTTATAAAGTAGGTATACATTTAGTCCCAAGATGAGAATGGTGTGTTTTTAAGCTGACACGTTAAAAAACTATGCATGAAATCACCAGTGTGTCCCTGCGCACTATTACACAGTGGGATCAAATTAGTGTAAGAAAATTAATAAGGTCAAAACTAATATCTGTGAGAAAATCTGTATCATTATGATCATTATTTATTGTACAACAATTTTATTTAAATAATTTTCTTCTGTAAGTTTTTTTTTATCAGTACATGTTTGTAGTATATACCATTTACATTCTTTATGTGGAGTTGGTATATGTACATAACATATCTTAATCCCTTTTTTCATCTCCTTTGCCTTCCCTCTCTCAACCCTCCTTTCACCTTTTGATACCTTTCCCATTTGAAAAAGATCTAGCTCCTTGCTTCCTATTATCTTTTATTTATATTTTGGGTTTCTCATATAAAAGAAATCATGTCATATTTAAGCTTGTGTGTCTGATTTATTTCCCTTTACATTATGGTCTCAAAGTGCATCTATTTTTCTACAAAGGACTCAAATTTATCCGTCTTCATGGCAGAATATGGCTTTCTGTAGAAATTCACTAGACTATCCTCTCTATACCAAACATTCCAAAGTTAATAGTCTGATTTGTTCAATATTATGTCTCCAGCATCTAACACAGCTGAGAACACAAAAGAATGCTCAATATATTTTTGTCAAATGAATTGATAAACTCCTTGGTATCTATCTGTGGTTTGGAAAGTTAGAGCTCTAAAATATAAATTTTTATAGTCTTTCTATTTTTTGGACACTGTTAGGTTTTATTATGTTACTTTTCCTCTTATGGTTTTCAAGTGATGTGTGCAAAATGGTCAGCCAGATACCTACCACACCAACCAGCATCAAAATTTCTGTTGGGGTCTACGCCAACACAGGAAGTTCCAGCCTGGGTAGAGCGGGTCTTTCTCCACATTCGACTCTGAAAGTGGAGAATATGATTAGAACATGGATTAGAGAAAGTTGTTGGTTTTAATTTCATCAGTTCCTGTCAGTATTGGTTCATATACCTTGGTCCAAGTGTAGACGTAGCCATCAATATTGAGCACAGGCAGGATATAAAAGTCTAAATTATTGAGCAGCTCTGTTATTTGGATCTCTTGTCCGTAGGTGCGTACAGCCTGTATGTGAATTACAAAGCAGAATTTCATGCCAAAATACAATATAATGTTCATAAAATTTACACAGATTGGATAAATGTTTACTTTGGCAGCGAAAGCAGTGTTCTTTATTCCTGTGATCAAAACTAACATTTATAAAACAATTGGTAAATTTCCAGTTTTTTTTTCTTGTTTGTTTGCTTAAAATTACTATTTCTCATTCTTCTCTGCTTCCAGGATACTTCAGTTCATCCATATGTAACTCACAGAATTATTAGTTTTATTTTAACTTTTTACTTGAAAGATGAACAAATATTTAATAAAATTAAAGACTTTTAAAATTTCCTTTGGGATAGCAACTGTCATAATTTGTTACCGAAGTTAATAGGATATGAGAGTAAGAGCTACAGCTAGCAAGTAAGGAAGGGCCATAGGTGGCTATGGATGTTCCTTATAATCTCATTTAGAAATTTATTACCTATGAAACCTTCTGTAGATTTTCTTATTAGAGAGGATGTTTAATATGGGAGGAAAATGAAAATGCCTCTTGTTAAAAAATCCATTAATGGTGTTTGTGGAGGTTCTCACACATCTTTCAAACTGCATAATGATGGAGTCGCTTTTTCATCCTCTTTCTAGAGAAGGGAATCCCATTGAGGAACCAGTTTTCCCTGTTAAACAATGTGGACCCTTATCTATGAATGAAGGACATTGTGCTCATTTAATATATTCTCTTAATCACAGGCCCTCTGCCTCAGCATCATATTAACAAATATTTAATAATCCTTTTCTAGACTTGCTTGAATAAACTTGAAAAAATATATGATTTCTATGTGTGAACAATTTTTATGTAGTTTTTGTAACTCTCTACATAGAGTCTCCTCTCTCCACTGTAAGTTTTCCCTTTTAATTAATATATTTTGGAGGAAAATACTTTCTAACTCTACAAATAGCTTGTTTCTCCTTAAACATTTACACACTTATTTTTGTATTACTCTACTGAGTTTTCTGAAACAGCATTCCGAAGAATTTTATATTTTTTATATTTTGTTCAAGAATTTTATATTTTGTTCATTCTTTCTACATACAGTAGTCATAATTTTTCTGCAAGTAGTCAGTGCTTCTCTCTTATTTATTTATTTATTAAATTGTCTATTTATACCAGTATGGACTAATGACTTTATTTTTAAAGATTATTAGCAGATAATGTTCAAGTTGGTAGTTTATCCATAACTGTTAATTTTTAAATGACCAATCCCCTATACTAGCTGTTAGCCTGACCACCATAGGTGGGTTTAAAGATTCAGATGAGTGAAATTCAAATAAATACAGATTTTCTGACTTAAAATCTTGCTTTACAAAATGTGCTGGTAAAAGTTGAAACTAATTTCCAAATATAAAAACTTGGAATTATATTTTTTTGTCTGCATTATTTTCTCTTGTTATAGGTTATAAAGAGTTAATTAAAATTAAAATTACATTCTACTTCCCTTTGCCAAAAATCATTGCATATACTGACCTCTCTCACAAACCACTGGCAAAAAGCAGGAGAAATCCACTCTCTCGCATGGAAACCACAGTCTATGAAGATAGCAGGCTTATTTGGGTTAGCTTTGCCAACCTATAGTGAACAAAAGGAAAATGGAAACTGTGACCCGTCACGTGGCGTTCGGGGGTTAACCCGCCTGGGCTTCAGATTCAACAGGTGAAACCTGACAGCACAAGTGATATATCCTATGATTAAACTGAAGCACAATGCTAGCACAGTATGTTCTTGCCTCTAGACACTCACAGTGAGCTGAGAGCTTCCATGGCTGTTTATTATTTTTATTAAGCTTGACAAGCTCATATTTCTAGAAGATGCTTGATTACCCTGCTTAATTGTGCTCACGTGGAGGTTATTTTCAGCTGCTATTATTAGGTGACATGACCAAGACAACTGGATAAGTAATTAGAAGTAATCATGATTCTTGCTAATCTTATAAGAATTTTTCCTTCTCTCCACTTCTTTCTTATCTTTTTATTCTCTTCATTAGAATTACATGACAAAAATTACATCAGAGGCTAACAGAAACAAATTGTTGATACGCTTTGTAATGTTGTCTGATAGACGTGAAGTTTATGAACCTCTTTAGCAAATGAATTTGCAAACAACAGCTGGGAGAGAAGAATTTCATCAAGGTAGATGATCATTTACATTGCTTACAGGAATGTGGTTTAATTTATAGTACTTCTCTTATTTTATTGCATTTTCCTTTTGAATAAATCAAAATAATGATTTAAAATTTCACATATGATAAAAGAAGCTGGGGAATCTGTTTGACTCCCTAGGGGACATAGGCAGGAAAAGAGTTATAACAGTGTTTGGGATAAGCATGTTGTCTGTGAAACAGATGTGAATGCATTAGAATTCATTGATTTAAAGCCTTCAGACATGGCAAGGTCATGATTAAAAATAATTACCTTGAGGAGGTACAACGAACGTCCTTCAAACGTGGTTCCGATGACACTGCGAGAAATGAGATCTGGATTCTCAGCGGCGACTTGTTGAGTCCAGGCTTCTATCTACCAGAGGGAATCATTTGTGGATTAATGTGATACTCTTGGTTCAGTTCCCAAAGCAATGTCTGTCAAAGCCATGTTCACAACATACCGTTTCCCAGTCGTTGTACTTCGTATAACTGTGTCCAGCTGCACGGCCACCGCTATCAAACTGAGCCTCTATTGCACTTCTCAGGTTTCTTATCAACACCCTGCAATGAGCCGAAGTGGATGCTCCTGAGGACATGAATATATGTTCCCCCAGGCATCACACGGGAAATGACAGAGTTATTGCTTTAGGAGATAGGACCATGCACTCTCCAAGGATTCACATGTTGTCCTTTGATTGAAGCTCTTTAAGCAGGACTGCACAAGGGAGATTGTGTTACTGGTCATAAAGAGTAAGGCATTGAGGACACTGGAGGGTGTGTGCTAGGCTGGTTGTCCTTCAGCTCAAACTTCACATCTTTGGGTGTCTTTAGTCCCCTACCTCAGCAATGGTTTCCCCTGGTACATGGGTGTTCTGGGTCAGGGTGTTGAGTGTCCAGAATGCATATTGGAGGCCTATGTATGTTCCTGGTTTGAGCACTACAAGTCCCATGTCCCAGATACCTACTCAGTACCACAGAACAGGGACATTTGGTTACCCAAGGCCAATCTCCAGGTTTTGAGAAAAACTTTTTTTGTGCCTGGAAATTCAGAAATATTAACAAGCTATAAATTAATTAGGCAAAAATGTACTAAGTTTAAAGAACTAGTTTCTACTTGCATATTTGGCTGGTTTAAGCAACTTAATAGTAGTTTTATATCAAGGTAATATGAAAATTGGCAACATAATCTTTGAGGCTGGCCTATTCTTATAAATGCATGGTTCTCTTGAAAGTTGCTATTCAAAGAGGCAGGCCTGAAGAGGTGTGTGTGTGTGTGTGTGTGTGTGTGTGTGTGTGTGTGTGTGTGTATTCATTTCACTTTGCTGCTTTGAGTAGCAAGTGGCTTTGGAAGGGAGAAAATTTTGTGAGATTTAATGTCCTTGATCACAGACCTATGAACATTACAGACAGAGCGATCAGTTTGCAGAACCTTCCATTATGCCCAGTCAAGCCTTGGGATGGTTTTATCTGACAGAGAATTGTAGCCACACATCAAAAGTCTGCTTTTCTTCTGCTGCCCCAAGGGCATTCTGATGAAGTCTGTCAGGGACTTCCTCTGAACCTCCTTCCTAGTTGCTCCTTCATTTGGTGAACTTGGGTATGAATTTGTGTCTGTTTATGGAAAATGCAATAAATTAATTCTAAATGGTATCTGCTTCATTGCAAATGAAAAATACTGATTTAAGGACTTAACTCCCTTAAGATAGTACTGTATTAAAAAATGAAAAGAATCAGACCTTAAGATTTACTCTATGGAAAGTAAATTTTCCTTTGGATAGTCATCAACATTTTGTTAGTGTATTTATTTTCTATGGCTTCCTAAATTACCACAAACCCAGAAGCTTAAGGCAATACAGATTTGTTATTTCACAGTTCTGTAGGCTGGAAGTCCAGTGCAGTTCTCACTGGGCTGAAAGCAAGCTGTCAACAGGAATGTGTTCCTTTCTGGAGATTCTAGGGAGAATCTGATTTGTTGGAGCCCTTTGCAGATATTGGAACCTTCTTGCATTTCCTGGCTGTGCCCTCTTCCTCTGTCTTCAAAGCTAGCAACAGTGAATCAAACTGTTGCATCCACTGTGGCTTCCTCTTCTGCCTCCTACTTTTAAGGAATTATGTGTTTACATTGGACTACCTGGCCCATTCAGGATAGTCTTCCTATTTTAAGTCAACTGGTTAGGAACCTTAAGCCATCTGTTACCTTGATGTCTTTTTGCAAGGTAATGTAACATACTGAGACATACTGGGGATTAGGGGGTAAAGAGGGGGACTATCATTCTGCCTACTATGGTTAGGAACAATGATTATGGTAAATGCCATAATTATATTCTATACCCAAATTAGATGGTTAGGAAATAGGGTGGAAGTAGAAGGAGTCCTAAATTAAGAATAAAAAGATCAATGTTAGTTTGGTCAGATTCATTAACTGGCTTTAGAAAAGTTATTTAGTCTTGGGGGCTTAATTTAATAATTTTTAGAATGGGGTCATTTGGTAAGTGGATACTCAATGTCCTTTTGATTCTAAAATGCAGTGATGTGACTCAATCCACAGGGCTTAGTCATTCACACAGATGTCTTCTGAGGTAATGTATTCTTTTTGGTCTGTTACTACCTTTATCTACTCTAAGAAAGGATGCAGGAAATTAAAGCCTAGAATAGAGATAGTTTAGGAAACGATTTTTAGGGATAACTAAAACCTAAAAACACAAAAAGAAAACAAAACAAGCAGAACAAGAACCTGGAGACTAGGGAGGGGGAAAGGAACAGAGGGACAAGAGAAATAAGAAATGGAAGGAAAAAATGGAAACAAAGCTTTTGTAAATAGGGAGGGAGGAAGGGGTGAGGGGAGGGGAACGGGAAAAAAAGAAGCAACACGGTATATCATGTACAGGTACAAATCCCCAATGATGAATGTTATCAATATGTACATCGAAAATGTACCATTAAAAAAAAAAAGAACCTGGAGACTTAAAAAAATCAAATGGAAGAAAACAACTGTATTTATTCCAGTATCATCACTTTGAAATATCATCCTAACAAATATGAACTTCTCTGACTGAATGACAAAGGAAGAAAGGAAGGAGGAGGAGGAGAAGGGGGAGAGAGAGAGAGAGAGAGAGAGAGAGAGAGAAGACATGCATACTTTCACTTTAACTAGATTTTCCATTGTCAGTGATCAAGCAAAATAACATCTAGGTCATATGGCTTCTTTGCGGGTGCTCAGAGAAAAGATAGCACTTAGTTGATCCCAGGCATTCACAGCCTTGAGACTTTTAGTACATCCCTGTATCTACGGCCATATCCATGGCTCTTTCTGATCTGTCAGGAACCAGTTTGAGGCAGAAATGGAGAGCAAAATTTCCAGAACATACAGCTGTTCTTTCACTGCACTCAACTCTCACGTGCATACAGTATTATTTAGAAGAATCAGCAACTATGTGGAGGTTAGTATTGTTGTTTGGAACTAAGCAGATACATTCTGTTAGAGTCATTACTGTGCTAAATATTAAACATTTTCATCAATAACTGGGACAAAGAAGCATTAAAAAGTTAAATTTAAGATGACACCCAAGAGTAAAAGTATCCTTTAGAAACTTGTGAAAGAGCATCAAAATGAGGTTAAAATGTGGTGCTAGCTTCTGCCTACAGACAGGTGAATGACCTCAAATGATTCTTTCCAGCCTCATGTTTATTTGATTTTATTAGATTTAGGACAAAGCAGTTCTTTAGCTATATTACAGAATATTATTACTAAATCATGAGCTACTATTGTAGAAGATTAAAACAATGCCTCTTAATATAATGGGGACCACATTACAGCTCCGAAATACAGAGGCATGTACACTATTTTTTACTTTTATATGCACCTTTTATAGTGCCATCCACCTTCTTTTTCTCCCTTTTTAAAAATATGCAAGAAAATTAGATAACTGTGACTCCCAACAAAGCAAGTAACACAATATCTGAGAAGGAAAGGAAGAGATGACTCTATTTTATCTCTCCTTCAGATTCTGGAAAATGGAACATTTGTTCAGTTCTTGGACTGTGTGCTTATTGCTACTGAAGTGCCCGTTACTGTCCAAGAACACTTTCCTGTCTGACTCTGAAATGTGCTGAAGAATGATTGTCTAGGCAGATAGCAACAATTAGTGTTTCCCTGGTTGTGCAGCGAACAGGCAAAATTCTTGAATGTGTAGGAAGGAATTTTGTGAAGGACTGCCCATCAATGAGTTCTGTCAATTTAGCTTCAAATTGTAAGCTGAAATTCACATTATCCAATTCCTAGTCTTCCTGTATCTAAGGGTGCAACACATGCATATAAAACTAGTTTTCTTGCACAGATTTTACATTTTTTTCCCATGGTATTTCAGGATTTGACTAAGACAGCCAAATGATGCAAACCTTTCTGAAGAGGGTAGGAACCATCAAAAAATCTGAAAAGTTATTTCATTGGAATGTGTGGAGTGCACACATGCAGTTATATACAAACACAACTGCAAGTCCTTGCCAGCAGGAAACCATCTAAATACACATTAGTTACCACGCGAAGTAATAATGGACGCACAGGGACTGCTTGCAACCCAGCAAGGATATTGCTGGAGTGCTTCTCCAGGATTTCCAGGGACTTATTATTATTTAATATTTAGAAAATTATATTGTTACAATTGTGCTCAGCAGTGAACAGAGAAACAAAAATTAACAAGATCTTAGCCCTCAGGGAACACCCTGTGTTCTAGGTAAGATGATGTTTATCCATAATTCCAAAAAGTTTACCACTAAAAAAATGAAGTAAATTTTCTGTCTGATACAGTAAATGAGGTGGAACTGGAAGGTCTTTCACTGTTTTGTGGTACATGTAGACTTGGGACATCATTCAGGTGGCTACTATTAGTCTATGGTTGCTTATCTTCCTTTGTTTTTCTTAAAAATTTGAAAGAAATCTCATCTTTTTGAATGTTATTGGGGTTCTTAAAGGATAGAATTTTAGAATTCTTTCCTATTAGTAAGAGCAAAATGTCATAGACATGAATCTTAATCACATTTTGAAACTTACTTCGGTTGTATTTTTCTTTTAAAAAGACAGTTGGTTCTGGAGGTTACATTTTGACACTTCCCTCAGGCAGAAGCAGATAGTGAAGCTATATGAGGCATGATAATGGGGTCGAACATAACAGTTTTGTTGATCTTTAAAAAAGGGTAATGTATTTTCCCACTTTGTGTAGTAGTAAGCCATAGTGTCATTCTCAGTGATAGTAATACAAGTTGCAATTTATTCACATAATTATTCATATTCATTTCCATAACAGCCCTTCGAGAGTAGTGTTGTATCTTTATTTTGGATGAGGAAACTGAAGCTCAGAAAGGATAAGCAAATTACCTGTTTCTCAGTCAGGAAGTTGCAGAGATCAGAATCCAATCCATTTTTTCCCAAAGCCTTTACTCAATGCACTATGCTACACCATTTCTGATGGTGGTACAGATTTTACAGGTGATAACTCTGACATCTTCACTGGTACAGATACTGTTTTTCTATATTATTAAGATGTGAAAGACCACAGAAAATTTCTCATGTGAAAATTGATATTATTTCCAGAGGTCATATTTTCTCAAAATGTAATGAGAATGTGGCAGGGTCTTGTTGCATAAACATTTGAACACTCGGAACCGGAGTGTAAGAATTTCTCTTTGCTCCACCCAGGTCCACGTTTGGAGGAAGAGCTCTGCTTTGTATTGAAGACCTTATTTCTTCCTGTCCTTTCTGTTAATGCTCCCAGGTTCTCGATCATCTCTAGGCCACAGCCTAGGGTTAGTCCTCTGTCTAGAGTGCAGTTTTTCCTTGTCTTGGTCTGCTAACCCCTGCTCATCTTCCAGGTCTCAGCTGAAGCCTCATCTCATAAGGCAGCCTTCCTTGACTCCTGGACTAGGTTGATTCCCTTCAGTCTCTCTCTCTCTGCCCTTCCTAACATTTTTATACACTATTCTTGTTTAAAGTCCACCTTTTCCTACAGGAGGTGGAGCCATATCCAACCTTTTTAGTATCTGATACATGTAGGCACCAAGTATATATTTGTTGGATCAGCAATGAAAACCTATCTCTTCTCAGGAAGGCACTGTCATCTTGTAAGACCTAGATGGACTAGTGTGGTATTTGGGGAGAATACACATAAGTGATCAGTTTATTCAATTCTATTGTAGACCTTTGGGGAACCAATTTCTTTCTTTCTCTCTATCCTCTCTCCTATCAGCACAGACAGTGGTGGGATCTTGGGGAATGGACAGATAGGTCACTCAGACCATTTCTAATCTTGCTTTTAAACTGAAGGAGCAGAAGGAGCACTCCTGACTCATAACTGGTCAGACTGATTACCCAGAAAGAATATTTGATAGTATGTAGGGTTAAAACTATGTCTGAGCCAGGTGTGGTGGCATGCATCTGTAATCCCAGCACCATGCAAGGCCCACGTAGAAGAACGGCAAATTCAAGTGCAGCCTGGACAACTTAGTGACTTGGTGAAACCCTGTTTCAAAAAAATACATTTAAATAGGCTATCCTTCTTCCAGTGAGGGTGTTTGGCTTCTTTGTCAAAGATGAGGTATTTGAGTGTGCCTGGGGTTGTTTCTGTATCCTCCAATCTATTCCATTGATCCTCAGGTCTGTCTTTTTGCCAGTACCATGCTGTTTTTAATACTGTAGCTCTATAGTATAGTTTTATGTTGGGGACTGTGATGCCCCCTG
>PVJO010005153.1:0-101585 GCA_004026905.1 Hystrix cristata | reverse complement strand
TCTTAATTATCTCCTTTTTATGCTGGCTGTTTTTCGTAGTTATTATCGCTCCTACTTTCATAGAAAATAAAATATGCTGCCATAGCAAATAGTCAGCTCCTCATGACTAACATTCCTGGTGGCAGAGGCAGTCATGAAAGCCCTGCTCCACAGCCAAGGTCATGGCAGGCCAAGGTCACTGGAGGCAAAGAGGACCTTCAAAGTACCTCCTCACACCCAGGGAGAGTCCTGCCAGCAGTGACAAGGAAAGGAGGAGGGTTACTATTGGGAGACAAGGGACTTACGGGACCCTGTACAGTGCACACTGAGCACAATTCTTCTGGAAGGCAGCTCTCTGCAGATTTCGGGTTTACAGACCTGGTGGCCACCAAGACTGTGATTCCCGAGAGCTGCTAAAACAATCTGGTAGGTTCAAATGGAAGAGCTGAAAACACTGTCTGCAATTTGTTTTCTGAAGGCAAAATCTGGGACTCTGTGGGAGGGTATGTAGATTGGTGACTGGAGCAATTAGATAGGAATGGAATTTTTATTCATTTACAAGTTGTGCCCCTCACTCACAGTGTGAGCTTCATTAAAGTCCAAAAGCTTAGCATGCCTCAGTTTCCTCATCTGCATAATATGAACAGTTCCTATCTATTTGCTTTGCAAGGAGGATTACCTAATAAATAAATAATGATTCCATGAAGAAGAAAAAAAAAAAAAACAAAAACAAAAAACCTTTGAGTATAGGCACTGTGCATCTATCTAAACTTACAATATAAGGAGAGGGACTCTTAAAGCCCCTGCTATACATGTTTATAAATGTTAATTATAACATTAGATAATTATAATTGTGTATATATATATATAATATAGATAATTATAAATGTTATGTTAATTCCCATTTTAAAATCCTTTTACTCCTCCATGAGATTGCCTTGAGCTAGAAATTTGGGCTGAAACTTAGAAGCGAGATGTACATTATACTCTTTTAGTGACTATTATGCAACTTTTTGGTGTTTCTCATAGTTAAGATGCAGATTACAATAAATGAGTCAAACCCTTAAAATATTTAAATTCTTTTAAAATGTCTTTGAAAAAAATTTTTTATCAAATTCAGTCTAGCTTTCCTAATAGAAACATTTGACTTATTCCCACCCTAATAATCAGTCTTAATTTGACTCATACTTAACACAGTGTGGATTTCTGTGCCAGTATAAGAAAATCAGACACTCAGCACAGGAAATGACTTTAGAAAGTATTTAATCCATCCTTCTCAGTTTTCAGGTGAAGTAACTCAAGCTCAAAGGAGAGTTAATTTGTTCAAAGCTATTGAGTAAGCTACTCAATAGCTACTTAGTGGCAGAACTCTTGGGATATAGTTTCAAAGTAAAAAACTTCACCAAGTTACCTGCCTTGCAAAGTCTCAAATATTAGTTTACTCAAGTATTCTTTCCACTATGCCTTAATTTTCACTACAGTGATACTTCATAATTGACAGGATAGGACAGTCTTAAATATATACATCTTCAAATTACACAATGTTATATTAATGTTTTGATGATAAGATTCTATTCTAAAGTCCAAAGTTTTCAGAAATGCATACAAGATTCTTGGCATTTACTATAGCTTATTGTGTGTCCTTTAATGTAACATTTAAAATTATTGTTTGAGTGTATTTACCATTTTGTCTACAGTTAGTAACAGATTTTCATTTTCTGATGTAGCAAAGTCTTTAATGTAATTTCTGTTAGATTTTGCATTTTTCACTACTGTCACATGATTTAACGCAACAGAATGACTGATTCTTCTGCCACTGTATTAGTATTGTGAATAATCATGTGAAATGTTTTGACACAGAGTACGGTATCTATGAATATAATTTTACAGCTTTTATTCATTTAGTGGGAATCTCCTCATCATTATGAAAAATTTAACAAAAGATTTTACTGTATAATCAGATATTTGTTGTAGACTAATGCTTATTTTTCTGTAAATGAAACATATCCAATAAAGTACTACTCCTTAAAATGAAAAGAAAAATAAAAAATCAATGTAGTTTGGAATTTTCTCATATACAAAATATAATTTCCTCTTCTTCTTTCAAATTTAAATTGATTTCCATTCAACTGATTGTGGACAAATGTGTTAGTCACTAAAAACTCTGCATTACACATCATGTGTACAACTTCTAACACCTGGTATGGCATGTGCTCACAAAAGGAATATCAATTCAGCACTGGAGCAGGGGTGATGTTTTCCCTTCACATAGTTTGGTTTGAAGATAATGGCACAACACTGGTTTATTTGAAATGATGGTTACAAAAGAGCTCGATTTCCCTTCTCTAACTGTAACCTATACTTTGCCTCCACTTACAGCTGACTTTCACATTTGCAATCTAGACAAAACATGGGCGCAAAAGTACCACATTGTACCACATTGAAAAACTGACCAGAGGTCAGAAAATGAAGACAAAGTAGACAAAGATGAATAACTAGAGTAATGGTGCGGTGGTGAAGGGCAGAAATAAAATTTCTGTTCAAGTTCCAGTAAGTCCCACGTATATTTCAGACTGCAGAGCAGCACTCAGCTTTATTACTTCTTAAACTGTGGTGCAAAATGGTTTATTCGGACCTACATTCAAAAGGTCAAGTTCTGACCTGTCACCGAGTGGCCAATGGGTAGCAAAGACACACAAATCATAGTCGGTGCAACAAGAATTCTCAGCAGCTGCCATCTGAGAAGAGCCCAAGGACTTTGTCATCTATATCATCACTCTTCAAGGAAAGAGTGATTTCATTCTCACCTTTCAAAGACCAACTCGAGGTTTTTATGTCTCTAAAAAAATTCTTCCAAGTACACTTTGGCTAAAATACCTCAAATTGTTTTATTTAAATATACAAAGTGCATTTGAATATATGTATCTGTTAGGAAATTAAGTGCCTCTCTGTACAGAGTTGACCTAAACCAGTAAGTAAAGAAAGCTCTTTCAACAATTGCCTTATTTCACTTTTGTCACTGCTGGGACAAAATACCCAACACCTACAACTTAAAGGAAGAGAGGTTTATTTGGGCTCATAATTCACAAATGTCAATCTATGTTTGGCAGGTTCAGACACAGACATGGTGTAGAAGAAAGTTGTGGGTGAGGGAGAAACTGTTTACTTTATGATGCCAGGAAGCAGAGAGAGAAGAGAAGAGTGGAGAGAAAGATCTACCTTTCCAGGTCAGCGCCAAGTGACCTGCCTCTTCTGACCAGATTCCAGCTATGTTCCACCATGACTGAATTGCTTTCCAAAAGTCCCACCTGTGAGCACAGGAAGCTTCGGGGGAAATTTCTGATCTAAACCATAACAATAATATTCTTCACCTGTGAAATCTTTCCTAAAGGAAGTCAAAGGGTTGGGAATTTAGCTCAAGTGATAGCGCACTTGCCTAGCAAGTGCAAGGCCCTGCATTCAATCCCCAGCACCAAAAAACAAACAAACAAGCAAACAAACAAACAAAAAAAGCTAAAGGATGTCAGCCCAGATGAATGGTTGAACAGTGGCACAACCATTCAACCAAGTATTTTTTTTGTAGCCAGAATATATATATATATATATAATATATATATACACACACACATATACATATACTACATATACAAAACATTCTTATGATAAAATAGTACATAAAAATAGGATTCAAAACTACACATATAAAATGGTGTAAACTATGAACTATACATTTATGGAAGAAAATAGAGATGTAGGGTTATATTAGTTTGCTAGTACTTCCATAACAAACTACCATAGACAGGGTGGCTTAAGCAACCAAAACTTACTAACTCACAGTTCTAGAGACTGGAAGTCCAAGATTGAAGTATAGGCAATGTTGGTTCCCTGCAAGAGCTGTGAGCCAACGATCTGTCCTTGGCCCCTTTCCTTGACTTGTAAATGGTCATCTTTTGGTGTCTCATATCATCTTCCCTCTGTAAAAGTCTGTATCCAAACTTCCTCTTCTCATAGGGTTAGAGACCTTTTGGTTACCTCCTCTGAAGACTCTGTATTCAAATCTGGTTACTTTCTAAGGTACTACAGGTAAATGTTTCAACATTTCTTCTCTGAGGGACACAATTCAGCCCCTACCAGGAACTAAATACACAAAAGTGTTTCAGTGGTGGAAGGAGGGAAAATTTTTCATTTTTTCTTTAGCATTTTTGTACTTCAAATATTATACAATGAAATATACTATTTTTATATAGAAAACAAGTTATTTTAAATGAAGTTTTAGCTTCCTTGAGTAGCAAGGCAAGTGTTTCCTTCAAACCCACATTATTAGAAAGGAGTTAATTGCCAGATATCGGTTAGGGAACGATCTACTGCAAACTCAGGAGCCCTTGAGCATTTTTCAACTCAGCTTGTACCCCCAAAAGGCCAGGGGGCCTCCCTTTGCCCTGAAATCCCACTGGAGGAGTCAGAAGGGCACAGTCCATCCTCTAAAGTTGGTCAACCTCTTTTAAGCCCACCCCACACCCAACACACACACTCACATTTCACCCCGCTCCCCAGATATGAATTTGGGACAGATGTCACCAGTTCCTGTAAGATTAGGACACTGTGTTCCATCTGTCTACACACATGCTGCTGTTGACCAAAAATGCTTCTTTCAAATGCTTGCTTAAAAATACATATTTAGGTCACAAGTCAAAGGTCTTGGGCCTTAGTGGTAGGGCTGGAAGACCAGATGGATTCCGACCCACCCGATAGTCTTGGGAACAAAGAAGATTCAATAGCACTTGACAAGGGAGGGGGAGCAAGAAAGAAGCAGAACAATCCTCTGGCCCTGAGACAATACCCGATGCAGTAATATCAGCAGTACATAAATACCAGTGTTCTGCATAACCCAGGAATAATACTAGACATTTCAAAAATACTCTTCCTTTAATCCTCAGGACAACCTATGAAGTTGATTCTAGTTTTTACAAAGAAATTGACTCAGAGAAGTTACTTGTCCAAGGCTCCAGAGCTAATAAGCAGTCAGGCTAGAACTGGAGTCCAGGCCTATCTCTGAAACTCCAGTTCATAAACACCCAGAACTGCAAAGTCTGCAAAGGCAGGAAGACCACACAGATTCTATCATATCCCCAAGCGCAGGCCACAGTAGTTGTTAAATAATGAAAGAATAAGACCAGCAGCCCCCCTTATTAGCTTCAAGTATTAAGAACACAATGCTGGGTAAGGACTTGTCAGGTATTATTGTTAACTCTTACACTAACTTTGTAAAATTCATAGTATCATCTTACTCCTTTCAGACTGCTGCAGCAAAGTGTCATAAACTAGGTACTTTATAAACAACAGAAATTTATTTCTCCCGGCTCTGGAGGGCAGCAGTTCAAAATCGAAAGGCTTCATCCTTATGACAAAATCACCTCCCAACAGCCCACCTCTTAATACCATCACCTTCACGGTTAGGATTTTAACATGTGGAGGAAGGTGCAAACATTTGCTCTTAACATGGTTCCAGAGCTGAGATAATAAAGGCTTGGCGAAATTACATAGAGACCAATGTAAGATTTTTCTGTCATAGAATTTATAATCAATTTGAGGGCAACACCCATCCGTATGTCTGTTCCTCTATTTATCCAGCTATATCTATCATTTATCTATCCACCTACCCATCTACTTAGGCATTTTGTACTACGACCTAAAAGAGAAGTACAGACAACATATGCTGCTGAACGTCGAGCAAAGATATTCCTGGTTTTGTTTTTGTTTCCTTGAAGTCTACATTCTCTGCACAAGTTATTCCAAATCATTCCCTCAACTGCAAACTCCCAGGGAATGTGAGCCCCAAGAATTCTAGAGCTCAGAATCTGGAGCTCCTGGTTAATACAGAACACCGATACTTCTATTCACGGATACCGCTGGTCCGGTGTCATCCCAGGACCAGGGAACATGGCTGTTGTGGTTGGTGGGCTGGAGGGAGAGGGAGGTAGTGAAGCGTGTCCTCTGGCAACAAGAGGAGTCCTTCAGCCTCAAGGAGGGGTTGGTGGCAATCTTCAGGGCTTGAAAGGTCCCAGGAAGTCCCTCCACCCTTAGAAAATGTCCTCTCCCTAAAGCAGACATTCTCCAAAGGGTGATTCACTCACCATTCACACATTCATTCACTCAACAAGGTTGGCGCCAGCCTCCCCCATACATCCTCTTAAAATGAAAGTATCAGATAGGGTCGGGACATTTCATTTCTGGAAGGAAAGGATAAAACTCAGATGTCCAGCCTGGGAGACTGGAAACAGATTCATCCAACAAATCTATTTAATAATAACTAGGTGTTAAGGCTCTCGCAGCAACAAACAAGAGTGAACAAAACCAGAATGCTCTTCCCGAGTGGCAGGAGGCCCTTCCGTGTACAATGCAGGAAGCAGTGAAGACAAATTCCATCCTGTGGAAAGTGCCATGGAGGAGAGAGATGGGAAGTGGACTGGGAAAGGAGCAAGGGGACAGAGAGTGAGTGTGCTCAGCACATTCTCAGAGGAGGTGATGAGGTAGCTAAGAGCAGAAGGCCCAGAGGGAGCCAGATGCAGGTACAGAATGTTCCTGGCGCAGCTGAAGCAAGAGAACAGCTGAGAACAGCAAAACAGACTGCCACATGGCAGTCTTAGTCACTCCGGTTGTTCTGTATAGGATCCAAGTGGAAGGATGAGACCAGTTAGAGATGGTGGCCTGGGCTAGAGTCGGGAGCAGACAGCTATGAGGGGAAGAGGGACTTGGAATGAACCCTGGAGACCAAATCAACAGGATGATGGATGGACTGAGGTGCAATGAAGGAAAGGGAGACAGGGCCACATTTCTCCTGCATTAGACTACCTTTAGTTGAACTGTTGCTTTTAATTATCTCAAATATGCATTAAAAGAAAGGCATTGGAAGAACTCTGCTGACCACACCCACACAAATAAATTCCTTTTGACAACGACCACTTGGATCACCAAGAAATTCTTGAAAAGCATCCATTTCTTGTAAGAATCTGACCCCAAAGGGCAGGAATGCCTTTGTTTCTCCCTGAACAAGATTCCTGTACCAAGGAGACCTTCCTATTACCTCCTAAGCATCTGCAGTAGCTTTGCTGATCGATGCTTTTTGAACCTTACAATTCTTCTGTGAAAGAAAGTTTATTTGAGTGTGTTTGTAGTTGTTTCTGCATCTTCTGATCTGTTCCATTGATCCTCGGGTCTGTCTTTTTGCCAGTACCATGCTGTTTTTATCACAGTAGCTTTATAGGATAGTTTCAGGTCAAATACCTCATCTTCAACAAAGGAGCCAAACACCCTCTCTGGAAGAAAGACAGCCTCTTTAACAAATGGTGCTGGAAAAATTGGCTTGCCTCATGCCAAAAACTAAAACTAGATACATGTCTCTCACCCTGTACTAAACTAAAATAGAAGTGGGTCAAAGATCTAAACATTAAAACAGAAACACTAAATCTACTAGAGAGTAGAATAGGAAGAATTCTTGAAGATATAGGGCTAGGAAAAAAATTTATGAACAGAACCCAGACTGCACGGGAAATAATACAAAGAATCAGTGCTTGGGACCACATCTTATTAAAAGGCTTTTGCACAGCAAAAGAAATCCCCAATACAGCGGGATGAAAACCCACAAACTGGGAAAAATTTTTGCCGCATGTCCTTCAGATAAAGGTCTAAAGTCTAGAATATATAAAGAACTCAAAAAAATCAAACCTCCCAAATTTAAAGACCCAATCTAAAAATGGGCATCTGAAATGAATAAACATTTCTCAGATGAAGAAATAAAAATGGCAAATAAATACATGAAAAAGTGTTCAACATCACTAGTCATTTGAGAGATGCAAATCAAAACAATGTTCAGAAAGAAGAGCAATTATCAAAAAATCAACCAATAACAAATGCTGGCAGAGCAGTGGGGAAAAAGGAACCCTCCTCCACTGTTGATGGGAATGTAGACTGGTCCAGCCACTGTGGAAATCAATATGGAGATTCCTCAAAAAACTACAACTAGAGGTTTCATTTGATCCAGCTATTCCACTACTAGATATCTTCCCAGAAGAATTAAAATCACCATACCACAGCAATATATGCACAACCATGTTTATAGCAACACAATTTGTAATAGCTAAGTCTTGGAAACAACCTAAATGCCCAACAACTAATGAATGGCTAAAGAAGATGTGGTTTTTCTACACAATGGAGTACTACTCTGCCATAAAAAGGATAAACTAGAGACATTTGTAGGTAAATGGATATACCTTGAGAACATACTCTTAAGTGAAATAAATCAGACACTCATGAGTACACATCGAATTGTTTCTCTGATATGAGAAACCATAAGTATAAATAAGGACAAAGAGGTGTAATAGATACTATATAAAAGGAAGATAATATTCAAAAGGGAGGAGAACTAGATAGGGAGAAGGGGGAAAAGAAGGAAGGGAAAAAGGAAAGAAAGGAGAAAGGGAAAAAATGGGAAAAATATAAATAAACCTGCTGTAAATAAGGAAGGGGACAGAAGGGAGGGGCGGGGAAGGGGGGAACCAAGATACATCATGTACAGGTACAAAATAACCATGATGAATGTGATCATTATGTATACAATGTACCAATACATGTTCTTGTAATAAATAAATAAATAAATGAAAGAAAGTTTAAAAGAATGCATGGAATACAATAATAGAAAAACCAAGGAGACAAGTCAACAACAGTGAATAGCTGAATCCAATCACTGACTTACTCAGTAAATACTTCTTACAGTTAAAATACTGGTGAGAAATATTTAAAGAACCCTTATGTATAACTTTTTTAACCAGAGAAACAGATTTCCTATTGAGTGAGGTCATTCAGAAAACTCACTTTTAAGAAATTTAAAAGGTGATGAGTGTAGTACTGAAAAGTAGAAAATAGTACAGTATAGGAAACATAATTTATGAAGACCATTAAAATTCACAATTAAATTAAATCTGTTTTTATGATTCAGAATAACATGTTTCACATTTGTAAGAACACACATCCCCAGCGAAAGGCTTACCAAGAAACTTCCCCAGTACCTCATATGGACCCATATGGATGTCCAGTGTCCATAAAGAGCAATGTCTTCACAAATTTAGGAAATTTGAAGTTCTGGGGTCATTGTTTCAAGAACCAAAAGACTGAAGACATGCATTATTGCATGTCTCATTCATACATGGACTGTAAGTAAGCAAACTCAAGTATACAGAGATAGAGAACAAAACAGTAACTATGAGCTGAGAGAAGAGGGAGAGGAAGTAGGGAGACGTAGGTCAGAGGATACACCGCACATAAGTAGGACGCGCAAAACTAGTGATCCAATGCACAACATGAAGACCATAGCTAATAAAATTGTGTTGTATTAGAAGTTTCTGTTAAATAAGTAGATTGTAAATGCTCTTGTATCACATGCACGAAATGGCTATGTGAGAAAATAAGATGACAAATATGTAAATTTGCTTCACGATATCAGCCATTTTACTATCTATACATATCCTTCAACATCATTTTGTAAACTCTAAATATATACAGTAAGATATTTTCAGAGTTGGGCAGAATATTTTGGGAGAAGAGAACTTCCATAGAAAGACTCTTGCTTTTCTCATCAGTTTCAGTCAGACCCACACGAAGCAACAGGTTCTAGATATCGCTCCTTCTTGACTTGTTCTTTTTGCGCACCCTGATATTCCATGCCTGATGCCTCTTTATTTCCCTCTTCTATCTTCCCCCTTCTGATGCCATGATCTTCCTGCACACCCCGAACTCTCAGGTAAGTGGTACTAATATCACCCACCTGACACTTCAGTCTTACCTCTTTAGCCACCTTTCAGGAATATATTTTCCATTCAAAACAAAAAGAATACTTTATTAGGACATCTAGGTAGAGAGGCCCAAGAGGTGACTAGAAATGTTGGTCTGTAACTTGCAAGAGAAAGAAGAGATGTGGAGATATTATACAAAGTGGTAAAGCGTACTCTCCTATGCCTTTTCAATCACGCCTCCGTCTCTCTTGCTAGTCCCTGTAATTCCTTTTACACAAAATGAAATGGTGATTTACTTAGGGATGCATTTCAAATAATACGGCTGAATCAGTGGTAAAACAGAATTTTCTCTGGGGAAGGAAGTGCTATAAAGAAACAAGTTTGCAGCTATCCACAAAAGGAGGGCTAACAAAAGTATACGACTGTTAGAGCAAAATAAATTTAAAACTGGAGTAATCCACACTGCAACTTTTAAACAAACTTTTTCATGCTGAAATTAGCACAAAGTTTACTTAGTTTCTACAGTGCTGCATAAAAAATTATTAAAAAAATTCCAGGAGCAGCTGGAAAAACACAGAGAAGTAGGAGGAAGGCACAGTGCCAGGCTGAGGGAGTCTCTCCTGCTGAGCCCACCAACGGCTGATGCAGAGACCCTGCAGGTGACCCACATAAGGACAGAAGGCCCCGGGACACCAGGACAGCAGGCATCACACCGAGAGCCAGAGTAACAGCAGAGTCTGAACATGAGGCAGGAAGTTAGGGCCAGGACAGCCACAAAAGGCAAAACCAAGCTTGTCAACTAGAGCTGGAATCTGGATAGGGTAGCAGAATATAAGAATTAGAAGGAATTTAGGGATCACTCCAACCAATATAATGTCCTTTCCTCCCCTAGCTTTCCCTTCCCAAATAGCTCAGATCTATGCCTTTATGTAGGGCAGGGGAAAATAGGCATCTACATGGAGTTGGGGTAGGGAAGTTGAAGTGGGAGGAAAGTTAAGTGGACCAGAAAGTAGAGGCACAAGCACATAGCAGGGATGCACAGGGCAGGGTGACAAGATCAGAACCTGAACAAGGTCAGAAAAGTGTCAATGTGGATGGGGAAGTAGTGCTGTACAGTGCTCTGCAACCTGAGCAAAGTGAGGTGAAAAATCTCACGTGGGGAACCTAGCTAAGCAATCAACGCCCCATGGCCTGGTGCGGATGTAGAGTCCAAGCCGAGTGAGGAGGGACCCGTGTGAGGGATCTAGGTGTCACAGCAAATGCAGGAGTCCAGCTGGGGTGGGAAGAGCACCCGTGCAAGGGAGGCGGCAGTGGCAGATGGTAACGGGATACCAGCTATAAACAGAGGATTGGTCAAAGCCAAGGAGAATGGGAACTAACATTGTCATTGTCAGAAAAGATACTCTTCCATCAGAAAGGCACAAAATCAGAATAAATCCTGTGGTGTTGGACCAGAATCGAAGACAAAAGTATAAATCCAGTTTTCTATACATGTAAATAGATACAGTAATAGCTACAGATGTAGTTGTGTTGTGATTTACATGTATGTGTGAGTATATGCACACCTTCCCTAGCTCTGGCCATTGAGAAGGCCGGGAACGGCGACACTCAGTACCCATAAAGGCACTCCGTGTCCAGGTCTTTGCCTCAAATATGACTCTCCATGACAGGGAGATTAGGTTCCCTGGAAAAAGAACTCCATGGCTGGAAAAGTACAGCACAAGATGAGATTAGAGTATCTTAGCATCCCAGAAAGCAGGAGATGGCTCAAGCAATAGTGAGCAAAGCCAAAAGGACACTGAAGCCTTCCAGGGGTTCCTGCCAGCCAACTTAAAATAATTATCACCATAAAAAATGTTGCACAATAAATAATGATATACATTAAATATTAGTATGGACACAAGCATAAGTTCATATTAATATAAATAATCAAATGAATAAACCACAAAATGGATGAAGAATGGAATGCTTACATGGTTTCAAAATATTTTCTCTAAATACATGGTAATTAGCAAGAAAAAAAATTAACTTCTCAGGGTAGAAGTTTGTGTTGCTTGACATCATTTTAACTAAGTAATCAAAATGAAACTTCTCAGGAATGAGACAAAGTCACAAGCTTATGACACTTGAGAGGTCACAATGAAAAAATGCAAGGTTACTTCTGGCTATTTCTGTCACACATGCATAATGTGAATCAAATCATGAACAAATATCAGACAAATGTGAACCAAGGGACAGTCTGAAAAATAACTGGCCTGTAATCTTCAAAAATAGTAAACAGGTGACAGCCACAGAAAGACTGAAGAATTATGTAAAACTGGAAAGTTTACAACTAAATGCAACACATAAATCTGGATTCTTTTTGCATAAATAGCATGTGAAACAATTAGCAAAACTGTAATGGGGTCTAAAGATTAGATGATAGTGAAGGATCAATGTAAACTTTCTGATTTTTTTTTTTCTGGGGTGCTGAGGATTGAACTTAGGGCCTTGCGCTTGCAAGGCAAGTGCTCTACCACTGAGCTAAATCCCCAACCTCAACTTTCTGATTTTTGATGGTTACTTAATGGTTTGCAGATTATTCTTGCTTGTGGGAAATACACACTCAATTATTCAGAGAAGTTGGGGGCACTGAGGAAGCGGTTTACCCACCAATTGTTCAGAAAGCAAATATTAAGTTCTTGGTACTACACTTGCAACTTTTCTGTAACCTTGAAATTCTCTTAAAATAAAAAAAATATATATTTTTTTAAAACTACATATAAGAAGGTATGGTTGAGGCTATCCTGTCTCTTCCCAGTAGCCCCCCTAGGCTGTAGAGTGTGTTTTTATTTTTATTTTACGTGTGTTTTGTTGCAAGTATGTATGGAATTCTGCAGGAGTGAAGATGCAGCATTGCAGGGCATGTTCAAAGGCAGTTGATAATACCAATTTCTCAAGTTGTTAACCCTAAGTTAAATTCCCACAAGCAGTGTACAAAAGTGTTTAACTCATTTTCATACCCAGTATCACATACAATTTTCGATACTTACTGGGTGTTCTGAGGATTTGTTGAACTGGAGTCACCCCTTCCTGGAATAAACAACCACCTAAACTCCAGGCTTTCAAAGTGACTCGCTTCTCCCTCTGCTCCTCCATTCTCAAAATGAAAGCAAACATCAAAATGTTATGACAGCCCCAAAGCTACTAATAGAATAGAGTTTTTAAACTTGCTATCATCTTTTACCTCTCTATTCATTTTTCTAAGTCTTATCTCAAATGGTCTTCTGGGAAGATGTTCTTGCTTGTTGCTCCAGGTCTCATGTTTTCTTCCAAAAATTTCAAACTTCAATGGGGTCTGAAGATTTGATGATAGTGAAGGATCAAAGTTAATTTTTTGATTCTGCAGTTACCTATTGGTTTGCAGAAGATAATTAAAAATAATTCAGAAGTGTTATCATGTAAAGGCCTTCCAAGAGAGGCTAGGTATCTTGACAGTGGTGTGGGAAAGCTACATCTATTTCTGTCTTCTGAAAGCAGTTAACGCCACACAGAATGTGCAGTGAGAACTCAATAAATACTTTTTTAATGGATTCTGAAAACTTGGTTCTAATGACCTGATTGAGGAAGTGTTTGTACACTGATATATGAAGGCTACTGGACACAACCATTGAACAATGAGTTCTACAAAAACTAACATGGAATTTTGCTTCAGTTAGCTCTGCTGGTGATCAGAGGCCACGTTTCCAGGCTTTACCTAACGTGGAACAACATTGCTGCCTCCTTCTGATGCACAAGATTAACAACAGTAGCTTCTCTCTACCACCAATATTACCCTGCTCTCTCCTCTCCCCCATCTGCTACTCTCCCAGGCAAAGTACTCCCTCACAACTATTTCTGATCAAATTCCAGAAAGAGAAAACAAATGATTTTGTAGCAAAGTTCTGTCCTACAGTAGAGCACCCCTGTTGGCCTCTGAGATAAGCGAACATGGAGTGAAAGCTTGCTGTTTCATAGACATGCAGCCCTATCTCACCCATTTGTGGCTCTTCCAAATTCATGGGCATCACCTTTCCTCAGGCCTGGACTGGCTACATGTTGACTGACCATAGACTAGTAAAAAATATGTGTGTGTGTGTGTGTGTGTGTGTGTAATAGGAAGCTTTAAGGACTGGATCCAATGATTATCCAATGACTGAGCACAATATTCCTTAACTACAAAGAAGGGACGAAAGTAGTAGCACGTCAAGCAGGGTCACATCAAGTCAAAGATAACCTTGGAGAGACTCAGAGAACAAGCATGATAAGGAAACAAGCCACTTCTGATGAACAGACATAATGCTTGCGAGATGAATGAGGCAGAAATTTATAATTACCAGAGGATCCGTCAGAGTGAAAAAATAATTATGGTTCTCAGGATGATCTTTTATCTCTTCCCATAAAAAGCGAAGCAAAGAAATGCCCACATATGTGGTGCTTCCCAAGTCCCAGCTGCCTTGGAGTGACTCAGTTCAGTCCGAATGCCAAAACCAAAGCCACAGACATCACTCACAGGAAGCCAACTTGAGGTTGTGGGCTGGATGGATGTTGAGAGCCACAGAGCAAGACAGGGAGGCGACAGAAGGGGGACCTCAGATGCTACTGTGAACGTGAAACGCTGAAGAAGGAATGACCTCTCCACGAGGTTTTACACAAACCCCTGCATGAAGTTTCTTGTGTGGTACATGTTCTCATCAATCTGGGGAAGTCAAATTTGTGTTTTCCCTTATTGGAATAGATTGCAAAAACTGGACCTCAGGGAGTCTCACTCTTTATATAGGTTTTCATGGTTGTTAGGATTGTTGAGATACATTCTGAAGAGTTGTCCTGATAAAATCTTAGGGAAAATCCAAGCAAGCTTCAACTCTTGGCATAAATGGTTTCAGTATGTACCACCCAGAGTAATTACAAGTCATAAATCTGGAAAAGAGAAATAGGAGGGAAAGCCTTGGAGAAAAATCTGAATTGGGAACCTAGATTATTGGCTTACAATACATATACTTCCAATTTTCTCTCTCCTCTCTGAAACTCCTCCATCAGCATCTCCAAGGGTAAAGTCCAAAACCCTATGCTTTTCCTTCAACTTCTGCAAAGGATCCAGAACTAGGACCAGATTTGGAAATCTTGTTCTCAACTGCAGATCTAGGAGGTAAGGTGGATGCTCTAGGGTAGTGGGTGCTAAATGGCATCGGTTCTTAAAGTCAAGACAAAAGCTAGTACATAGCAGGCCCTTGAGTTCCTGAATATCAAGTTATAATTCAGAAACCAGATTATGTAGATAGAATCCTAGTACTCGGTATAATTCTTTCCCTTCTGTAACTTCTGAATCTTTAGCAAAGCTGATACTAGGTCTCCAATCAGACATTTCTGTGAACCCAAAATGATAGCTATAATTATAGCAATAATTAGCTATTACCCATCCCTCAGGAACTTTAAAATGTTTGAAACTAAATCTATCATCTTCTCCCAAAATTTATCTATCATCATTATTTTTTATAAATAAGAAATTTTACTATGCGTGCAGTTGCAAAAACCAGAAACCACCCTTAATTCTTTCTTCCTTCAGCATTTTCTCCCTCTTAGGTGTAAATCACTCCCCCAAGGCTACTGTACTCCATCCCTGCTGCTTAAAACACTTGTCCAAACTACACTTGTCTTTCATTTGGACTTGTGCAAAGCTCCTGACTGGGCTCTCTAGCTCCGATATTCCCTCCAAGGTGTAGCCAAAGAAGAATTTTTAAAATACAAACCTGATCATATCCCTCAAGCCCCTCTGTTGCATGCCTGAGGCCTCCTATTGCCTTTAGAATAAAAACCAAAATCATATAAAGGGCCTACTTGGACCTCAATTGCCACCAGCCCCACCTTGCTAGCCCCACCTTCCACCACCATTCCTCTTGCCCCTTGGTTCTCCAGCCACACTGATCTACTTCTTTTGGTGGGGAGGGGTTCCTTTGCTCTCTCTTGTCTCCAAGCTTTTGTATGTGTGCAGGTAACGCTATCCCCAGTCTTCCTCCTATTCATGATACAAACATGTCAAAACCACTTCCACCAAAAAGCCTTCCCCCAAGTCCTAGAAGTCTTAGGTCACCAAGTCCCTGTATTAGTTCTCTAATATTATTCGTGGCACTTAACAACATCCTACATTACATGTTTGCAATTAGTTATGTACTACCTAATACGGTTAGCTAGGTACAATGATATCATTCTCATACTATAAATGTTTATTAATGATAGCAGCAAAATGCTGTCATTTGCACTTCTTCACATATTCAATGTGGAATGTTTCTAAAGTGTCATTTAGGAAAAGCATGGGATGCTTGTAAAGAATAATCAAGGGGTCCTTCATTCTGGCTGGCTGATGCAGCCAACTTTCTGAAGTAAGATACTGTCACTTGAGGACTTAGAATGCAGATCTTCTGACCCCAAGTTCATGGCCTGGCCTTACTGTGTCACCAGGTTACTACTAAAGTCTGGGAATGCCAACATATGCAACCTCTGCTCTCCACAGAGACTCTGAGACTTTAAAAGTCCACCGTCAGAATTTTCTTTGTTTTTAAGTCTAAATAATATACAGAATATTACGCAGAATATATTTCAGCCTTAGAAAAGAAGGGAATGCTGATACATTACAATGTGTAAGAACATATTTGAACATATTATGCCAAGTGAAATAAACTGCTCATAAAAGGATAAATATAGCACGACTCTATTTAAATTTGGTTCCTAGAATAAAGAGAAAGATAAAACAATGGTTGCTAGAAGATAAGCAGAGAGGGAAGTGGAGAACTATTATTTCATGAGTACAGATTTTCAGTTTGACATGATGAAAAGCTCTGGAGATGAATGATGGCAATGGTGTACAACAGTATAAACATACTTAACGTCACTGAACTTTATATGTAAAATGGCTGAAATGGTAAATTTTATATTATGCCCATTTTATCACAATAAAAAAAATTTTATATTATGCCCATTCTTTAGTCAGTATCTCGGGGAGGTAGAGGTGAATGAGAGAGGTACATGAAAGCATAAACTCTTTTTCAACCTTTTGAATTTTACAGTATGTGAATATATTACCTGGTAAAAATATAACACAAAGGGCAAAAGCCTGGACTCCTCTCATGTGGTCATTTTTGCTCCAAATACAGCACTTATTCTTACCCCGTTATCCATACCAAGCAGATCCTACCAGGAGCTTGTGACTCGCCCTTACCATGAGGGTCTAAAGGTTCAAATGAACGGCAGGTTCTGTACTTGCAGAACCACCTACCCATAGACGAGAGCAGAGAAGACCCAGGACACCACACGCTCTCAGACACTCTGAGTTTCAGTTTTTACCGGGAGAGAGCGTCAGTCAGACTTTGAGACAAGCTGCCTGCAAAGACTTCTGGGAAGCTTTGTGGTTACTAAAACAAAAGAGCAAGAAAGAGAAAGACGAGCCAAAGAGAAAGCCTAAGAAATTCATAACCAGGCAGAAAAACCAGTCTTTAAAAATGAACTGAAAATACTAAAGGATCAGAAAGACAAAAATTCAGTTGCAACTTAAAAAAAAAATTAAAAAGTCTTGCCAGAAGAAAGGAAGCCTGCTTGCAAAAAAGACAAAGATATCTGATGACCCAGTAAGAGACGATGGAGGTCCTACATTTTAAAATTATGTGACTCAGTCCTTTGTGCCAAAGCAGAAGTCAAACAAGGAGCAAAGCCTAAAGAAAAATCTGCCTGTAAACAGAGAGGGTCAGAGGAGGGTAGTCCAGTAAAGAGAAGAGGGGAGAATCGATGACATCAAATAGAACTATTCAATATTAAATTTCATATCTCCCACAACTTTGTTTCTCAAAATAGTTCACTGTTTCCATAGCCAATTTAACTACAAAACTATGAAGGAATGTCTAAGTGGGAATGTGCAGCCTGAAAGTTACAGAAACTGGGTCTGGTGGGAAACATTAGTGTCTCAAAGTCACTCTTTTCAAAATAAATATCTCAAACATCTAAAGGAGGGGAATCAGTAAATCCAACAACATGTATCATTGGGGGAAAATCAGAGAGAAGATCATGTTTTTTTATGTAAGTACAGAGGAAGATTTTTAATGTTGGGCTATTTGAAAGGTCTTAAAATAAATAACTAGACATAACTAATGACAGCAATTGTTACACAAACAGCTATGGCAAAAACTAATCAGCTGCAAAGACATGGAGAAGAGAGACATGCACAAACCTCTAAATTCACAATTCATTGAGTCAAGGATACAGAATTTAAGGAATGTAAAGGGGCCACATACAGGAGCAGAGGCCATACCTTCTGCTCTTACTGTTTCTGAGGTACAATGCTGCCAGAAGCAGGTTCTACATGAATAATGTCCTCCCAGAGCTGAGCAGGAAGCCTGACTCTTGTTTTGCCATTCCTCTTTTACACCCAGACTTTCACTGCCACCTTGGAAAATGCCACACTTGTAATCTCTTAAGGTAATATTTATAACATGAAGGTTTTTCTCACTCAACACAAACTTAGCATTCTTTCTGGGACAGAAATGAAAGCATAAACATGCAATAGTTCCAGCTGTCATTGTCTGTCCCAGCCCTCTCTGGGTACAGAAAACCTGCCTCTTCTCAACAGCTTTGATGAAGACACCAAAACAACGATCACAGCTTGGCACACTCGACAGATATCAGAGAATTAAAAAACCTAAGAAAAAACAGCAGCTGTGCTGGTAAGATGTGTCCACACCAATGACATGGATTCAATCATAACAAAACACTGCAGAGGACAGAAGAGCAGAAAAGGATGACAATGAATAGGTATATCTTTGGCCACTGTAGTCCATCTTATTTTGGTTCCTAACATCCCGTGTATCTTCTCCATCTTTTTCAGAATCACATTAGCTAAGATTCTTCTTCTACTCTGTTATAGTTTGGATCTTAAATGTCCCTCAAAGACCCATCAATGGAGCTGGGTATTTAGTTCAGTGGTTAGAGTAATTGCCTAGGAAGCACAAGGCCCTGAGTTCAATCCCCAGCACCAAAAAAAAAAAAAAACCAGCAATGTGCTAAGGGCTTGATCACCAGCTACTGGGACTATTAAGAGGTTTTTGAACCTTCAGGAGCTGGGACATAGTGCAAGCAAGTCAGGTCATTGTGTAGGGTATACCCTTGAAAGGGATATTAGGATCCTAGCATCCTCTCCACCTTAGACACCATGAGGAGAATGGCTTCACTACACCACACCCTCCCCACTATGATGCTCTGCCTCACTGAAGGCCCAAAGCAGTGGTGCCAAATGACCATGAACTAAAACCTCTGAAACTGTGAGCCCAAATAAATCTTTCATCCTCTTAAATTTTCTATCTCAGGTATTTGTTACAGTGACAGAATATTGACTAAGGTGTATTCTTTCACCCCATCCACATTGGTTAGTGTAACACGATTCTGTAGTACTGTGTCTAAGCATCATTAGGCTTTCAGGCAAATAATTTGCCAAAAGCATGCAACTGATAAAAGGGTAAACTCAAACAGTCAATGTCTCTGGGTTCAATAGGTCCATGCTTCTCAAATTCTAATGCACACACAAGTAACTTGTGGATCTTGATAAAATTTAGGTCTGTGTCAGTAGATCAAGACTAAGATCTGAGATTCTGCATTCCAAATAAGCTCCCAGATAATCCCCTGGGCGAAGGATCCAGGTTGCCTACAGTAACAGACCAAAGAAGCAAAGATTGGTCCAAAGTCACAGAATTTATAAGTAAGTTCTTGAGACCCCAAAAAGGGACAAAAATCAGTGCTGTTTCTCCAAGTACAGGTTCCTGAGATCCAACTCTTCCTCCTCTAATCCATCATGATGGAAATCCACAAAATGAAGTTGATGAAAAAGAAGTAGGCAAAAAGACAAAAAGAGAGGGAGGAAAAGAAACCCACTCATATTTATAAGCCTGCTGCACAAAACATTCAGAGTGAGGAGAGGAATTTCCACCAGCCAGAGGCCCAGTTCCAAAGTCTCATGTCTAAGTAAGCATGGGTCTGATCAGGCAACCCCAAAGGTCAGGGGGCAGGGAAAATTCCTCAGCCTGGAAGCAGAGTTAGGGCATAAACAGAGCATTTGTTTCCCTCCCTTTGGGGAAAAACACCAAACCCTGACACATGGGCATCCTGTAACTCAAAAGAGTGGTTTCCACAAATGGGCTGTGTTGTTCAGGATCAGAAAGCAAGACAAGAAGCCTCAAGGGGCAAATTTTCCCACACAGCTCTGCCAGAGGACTTCGTTCTCCTGCTCCATCACCCAGGCTTCAGCGGGAGGTTCAGAACAAGAGGGCAGAAACGGTTACATTCTTTGTGTGCACAGAAACAGAACAAGCAGGGCTTTCCAGGCCAAGAACTGAACTGCACTAGGGCTACTGGGCGTGTCTGTTGGCAGAAATCTGTCAGTGAAGTTTTAGAAATTATCTGAGCCTTTACATAACTGCATAAGCAGTTGTTTACTAGAGATCAAATGCAAAGAACCTAAAGACCTTAGTGTTTCAGGAAATTGACACAGAGTTGTTCTCACCTTGTTTCAAGGACAATACTGGGAAAGGGAACTGGTGAGGATTTACAGCATCTCAGGGGAAAAATATCTGTTGATTAACTCATATATAGACAGACAGACAGACACACACATACACACACACACACACTGTTACTTGAGACCAAATAATTCAGGCTTTGGGAAACATGCTGTTGATGAGCCTGCATCCTCAGGTGACTGTCCTCTGCAGGCCACAAAATTAGGCCAAATCCTGTGGATAGGGAGCTCAGGGGTTACTGTTTTCACATATATTGTGTGAATTATAAGAAGACCCTCAGGGGAGGGAAATGAAATTTTAAAAGGTGCATCCTCCAGACAGTGAATTTAAAAAGGCACCAAATTACTAAAAACGTGCACCACTTTAGGTAAAGGAATGATAAAGTAGTCTCTTTCTGTCCTATAGCTAGGGTTGGTTTTCACTCTGAGACATGACCGGGTTCCGCTGTCAGATCTTGGGGTGGATTTTAGTCCCCAGTGACCCCTTAAAAGCACTTTTGCAGGATACACACTGTCCAAACTGCATGGACCCGGAATCTTTCACAGGGTTTCCCATGAAGCAAGCAGATAGTTATTCCTTGAAAGGAACCAGGGATGGAAAAAAGAACTGGAAATATAGATGGTCCGACACTGGGATGGATGACTGGGCAAATGAAGAGATGGACAGACAGATAAACAGACTGAGGGACATCTCCTCCCTTCTGAAAGGTCTCATGATTATATCCAGGACTCAGAAGAGAAATACATTTCAGTACATCCTTAAGCAGGAAAAGTGCTGGTTAGAGACATTCTTAAAACTTGGCCTAGACTCTGACCACAATCAAGATGAACAAAAACTTTAGGTTATTATTTGCACTGTGCTTTCCTTACCTTTATGTGCAAATCTTCAAAACGGTCTTACTGGAAATTATAGATTAGACTGTGAAGCGCCTAGCAGAACTAAGGAAAGACCTGAACTGAGTTGATTTGCAAAAGCAATGCCAGTCCCGGTCTAAAAAGTCAACACTATAGTGGCAGTCACAGTGCTCTTAGATTAATGAGCTAAAGGGGGCCACGAGAGACGCCAACGTCCTGGAATTCAACAGATGCGGTTCAGGGACCACACTGTGTTATGACGGTCAGTACGTGGGTGGGAAGCCTTTGTTTAAGTAGCTGAAGAAACGTAAGCTACTTTGAAACCACAAGCTGGGAAGGTCTGCAGGAAGCTGGAGCAGCAGAAAGGCATATCCGTTTAATCTGTGTTTACTGAGTGATTGTCGTGGAACATAGCTCAACACGTGCATACAAGACAAGGTGAAGAAACAAAACTTAAACAGAAAGAAACGAAAAAATAGGTACTATAAATTCCTTTTAAAAATAAAAGAGGCAATGTGATAGAATACTGGAGGGTTCCACTTCAGTCCTTATAGGTAGGCTATAAGGACAAGAAACAGCTATCTAGAAACCTGAAGAAAGGGTGTTCTAGGCAGATATAACAGTACCTTCAAAGGTTATGATGCTGAAGTGTGCTTGGTACATCGGAGAAGCAGAAAAAGTGTCAGTGTGGCTGAAGTACAGGGCAGGAATGATATATGGTGGGGAGACAGCAGGGAGGTAGGCAGTAGCAGGCCACAGGGTGCCCTAGAAACCGGAACAAGAGGTTCATGTTTCATTCTGCTGTGATGAACAGCCAGAGGAAGACTTTAAGCAGAAGAGTGGCACTGCTTTCTAAACATGTTCAGAAGACCAGGCTAGCCACCAAGTGGGAAATGCTTTGCGAGGAATTAAGAGAAGAGGCTGGGAAATCATTAGGGAGGTAAATGAAGCATCCAGTCGAGAGAAAATGGTGACTAGAACTAATGTTCTATGCATTATAGGAAGTTTATCAGTGTTCTTGGCCTCTCCTCACTAGGTGGCAGAAGCAATTCCCTCTTCTCCAGTTGTTACAATCAAAAATGTCTCTAGAGATTGCCAAATGCTCCCTGGAGACCATAACTACTCCCGCTGAGAACAGGTGTACCAGAGTGCTAGCCATGCTGGTGACAGCAGTGGTAGAGTCTAAACATAGTATGAAGATAGAGATTACAAGATATGCTGATAAAAATAGACACAGGGTATGAGAGAAAAAGAGGAGCCAATGATGAGACAACCCCTCAGGTTGTGAGCTGGGCAACTGGAAGAATGGAGTTAACATGAGAGATGGGGAAAACCAAAGGAGAGGAGATCAGCTGGATTTTAACATGTGAATGTGAGGTACCTATTTGGATGTATATAACAAGGAAGATAGATTGCTGAAGTTCCAAATATTTATAAATGTAATTCTACATATGTAAATTTAGGAGTTATTTACATACAAAGATAGATACAGAGATATCTTTAGATATCTCTAAAGATACAGAGATACATATTAGAAAGAGATGAGATAGATGATACATTATTAGAGATACAATCTCTGTAAAAATACAGAGATAGATATTAGAAAGAAATGATAAGTGTGATACATTATTAGATGATTAGATAGATAAATAATGGATAGGTAGGTAGATAGATAGATAGGTGGGCAAACAGACTTGGAATTTGTAACTCAGGACTAGTGGTTACCCAACAAGAGTATGACGCTAGAGAAAAATGATTTCAGACTAAAGCCTAGGACACTAGTAGCTGAGTGTAGGAAAATGAGCGGAGAATACTGAGACAGAATGGTCAGAGTAGTAAGTTAGAGAAAAACCGTGATAATACGGTACCATTTAAGTGAAGAACAAATATATTTCAAGTAGGGATACTGTATCAAACGGTGCCAAGATATTATCAAGTTAGATTAAGACAAAAGAGTGCCCATTAACAACACAAAGTTCACTGAAGGCAGTTTTAATGAAGTGTCCCAACAATTTGAGTCATGAGATGTGGGTATCCTACTGAGCCAATTAAGAAAAGCAGAGTACTTTTCTAAAGCATCTATAAGGGTGTGAGGCAAGCAGGGCTGAGTGATGTGATTATTTTTACTTTTTTATCCAGGAACATTTTTCAAAAGGCTAGTAGGGTTAAGGCAGTTTTGGCTACAAAGTCACAGACAAGTGGCAGATTTTAAACTCTGTCAGACAGGAGTCAAATTAAGAGGGCACTGGGGTTCACCAGACTGAAAAGAAATCACAGATCACACTAATAAGGCACAGAAACAAAACTCACCTCACATCAGAGCTTCTTCAAACAGGCCCTGAACCAATGAGTCACCTCTTCCCTGTGAAGAAAGCATGGTCATTCCAACAGGCCCCATCCTTCTGCAATGGAAATCCTTCTGAGGCTGAGCACAGAAGAAATTGTTATTCTTCTCCCAGATTACATTACAATCAGAAAACTCTCCAAAACAACATGTTTGGGAAATAATATGACTTAATAAACCAGGGGAATAAATTTGCAAAACAGTTCCATTAACTTTTCCCAAATATACCCTGACAAAGGGGAAAGAGGGAAAAAACACAAAGCAATTATCTTTTACTCTACTTGAGAGCTTCTCCCCACTAACTATCTTATATGTGGGCAAGGCCTGGTGGCCGCAAAGGACCAGTGACCCAGCAGGGTGATGCATATAAAGTAATGGGCTGGGAGAGTTCTTGTGAAAAATGCCATCAGAATGGAATTAACAATTCATCCCATTCATCCCAAGGATCTGATTCAGAAATTCTACTTCTAGGGGCTGGGGAGTTAGCTCAGTGGCAGAGTGCTTGCCTAGCAGGTACAAGGCCCTGAGTTTGATCCCCAGCACCCAAAACAACAACAGAAATTCTACTTCTGGGTATATATCAAAGAACTGAAATTAGTTTCTTGAAGTGTTACCCACACCACATGTTTATTGCAACATTATTCATAACACGGAAATAACTTAAGTGTCCATAGATGGATGAATATGAGGCATATACACGCAGTCATCTGTTGGCCTCCAAGGGGAACTTGTGCCAGGATCCATGCCCCACAGATACAAAATCCACAGATGCCCAAATCATTTACATGAAATAGTGTAGTACCGGCATATGACCTGGTTTCATCCTCCATACATTTAAGTTACCTCCAGATAAGAAATATATTAATATGCTGAAAGTTACATGAAATGATGAAAGAAATCAAGGAATATCTAAAGATATTGAGACACAAACATTTCTCACGGGTTAGAAGACTCAACACGGCAAGGACAATTCTCCTCTAGGAAATATACAGGTTTAATATAATTATTATCAAAATCTCATCTAGATTTTGTAGATGAGATTATTCTAAAATTTATATGGAAGGGCTAAGAAACTGGCATCATTAAAACACTTGTTTTGAAAAAGAAGAATAAAATGAGAGGATCAGTCTACCTGATTTCAAGACTAATTATACAGCCACAGTAATGAAGACTACTGGTGCAACAGAATCTAAAATTTAGAGACACAGAAATATGTCCACCTGAATTTGACAAAAGTGTGAAAGCAATTTAATAGAGGAAAGATAACCTCTCATCAAATGATTCCAGAGCAATTAGATAGCCGTAGGTTAAAAAAAGGAAGAAAAGAACAGAGGTAGGAAGGCAGGAGGGAGGGACAGAAGGAGGGAAGAAAGAGGAGAGAAGGAAAGAACAAAAGGAAGGAAATAAACCTACATCTAAGTTTCTCACACCTCATACAAAACTCACAGGGGATCATGGATTTAAAAGTAAAATGTAAACATCAGGTGATAGGGGCAGGGTATGGCTAGAAACGGACATGAGGGAATTCCCGGGATGAAAATGTTTGACACCTTGACTGTATCAAGGTCAAAATCCTGGCTGATATTACACGGTGGTTTGTCGAGATGCTGCCACTGGAGGGTGCTGGTGAGGGTACATGGGATCTTTCCATAGTCATTCTTACAACTAATATGAATCTACAACTTCATCAAAATCAGAAGTTAAAATAACACGAATAAAATACCTTCTTCAAAGTTTTATTTCACATTTGAATTCAAAACAAGACAATCTCAATGTGCGAAAAGAGAGGAATATTTAAGGCTGAGTTGAATGAGAGTTGAAGTGGGATAGCCATCAACAGACTGGCAATCAGCTATTCAGATTAGGAATCGGGACTGAGTTCCTCAGCAGGGGTGGAACTGAGCAAAGAGTTTATGATACAGATGCAAACAGTATTCTTTTAATAAAGCCAACACTGAGAAAAAATATGTAATATATACAAGAACACACATACATGAGAATAGATATAGATAGAGAGATAGAGGTGTATTTGTTTACTGAACCAGGTATACAGTCCAGAGGTATTAGCCAGGCCATTGGTGGGAGCAGAGTACCCATAAAAATCAGAACCCCAATCCTGTATCATGTGTGAGTGTGGAGTTGTTTTTCCACTGCAGAAATACCAATGAAATCCTAACAACCAACACGGTGGGAATCGATCCCGTAGGACCTCCGCCAGCAGCAAACCCAAAACTACCCCACTGGGATTTTCACGCTTCCTGGGAAGGAATTCAGAGACTGGTTAAAGAACACCGTCTCTCTGTCAAAGAATTTAGAACGAGACAAATCCACTAAACTATTTAAGAGAAACAAATTCCTAATTTCAAGTTATGCAAGTTTTGAGGGATGAAAGGGGATGACAGAGGCCTGCTGCAGAGCAGGGGTCATGGGACGACTCAGTCTGGGATCAGGCTGCAGGAGCTTGGGGACCATACCCTGGCAGAGGATGGTAAACGGATTTGCCCGTGGGTCGCCTTTCCAGGATCATCAGCTTGGAATCACCTGGGTCTCTTCCAGCGGGAATGAATAATCTGAAATCACAGAGAGCTCCAAGAGAACACAACCTCCAATGTCTCTTTCAGTTGCCCACATCTGAAACAAGTAATATTCCAGGCCTGAGGCCCCGGAATGAAAAGGCAGATGTCCTGGTCCATTTGACAGTGTCCCCTTCCTAAGAAAAGCCTCCAAAATTTGCCCCTGTCACGGTGGGAGGCTGAGAGCCAGAAGATTCTGAGCCTGTCGTCTTCTGACTTTGAGCACGGGATCGTCCCTGGATGAAAAGGACCAAATATAGCAGCGGCCAGGCCCCAGTCATGTTATCAGGAGGTCAGACACAAGTCCATTCACTATCTCTTTTACTAGAATCACTCTAAATGGGCATTGATAAATCTTGCCATATTAACAAGAGAATATAAAGCCAATTAAATGGTACACTCACAGAAAGGAAAGACATTCACTGGTAAGAAAAAGGAAAAATTGCCTTTTTCTTACCAGTTATGCAAGTGGTAATAAAACCAACACTACCAGTTATGTGACATGTCAAGTTATGTGTGAAAGGCTCCAAAATAATCCCAGTGGAGTGTTTTTGGCAAAATCATTCAATAATTCCATTCTAAAATTGTTCTGTCATCTTGGCTATCACTTTGTCCTCCTGTACTTAGGAAGAATCTGAAAGCTGAATCCAGAAATGCCCACACAACAGTACTCACCCCACCTTGGGTCCTTTGAAACTGAAAAGGCCCCGACAGTCTATTTATCTCCAAATTTCAAATAATGTTACACGACATGTAACTTCCCTTAGAAAGCAAAAGATCAAAGTAGGGAGCAATTTAGTGCAGTTCTCACCCCTGGCTGCTTGTTAAAATCACATGGGGAGACCAGTCACTTTAGAGCAGTATTTAGAGCTAATTAACACCAGTGCTAATCCAGTGAGTGGTTGGTAACACCTATTGCACATTAGAATCACCTAAGAGGAGCAAGTCACTTTCAAACTTTCTTTACTCGCCCTGAGTAGTTGTCTGTCATCTCTCTTTACCCTTTTCTCATCTTCAAATAAGCTTCTATTAAAAAAAAAAAAAAAGAATCACCTAAGGAACTTTAAAAACCTACAGATGCCTGGCCCACAGTGAGTCCAATTAAATCAGAGCATTTAGGTTCCATGGCACGGAGCCATTTTTAAAGCTCTTAGGTGAACCTAATGTTGAGCCAGCGTTAAAAACGACTGCTCCAGCCTTCTGCTTCTCAGACCTCGGCAAGCAGAAGGCTCCTGGAGCGCTGCTTAAACACGGGTTTTAAACAGGAAAATCTGCACAGACAAACAGTAGCGTAGTGGTTCCCTCAGACCAGGGAGATGGAGAGCACAGAGCAGCGACTGCTAAGAGCTACAGGTTTCTTTTCGGGCTAATAAGAATGTTCTAAAATTTACTGCTATCATCGCAGAAATTTGTTAATGTATTAAAAGGCAAGGAATTTATACTTTAAGGGGTAAATTATATAGATGCGAATTATGTCTTGACAAAGTTGCTAACACACACACACACACACAAACACACACACACACAGAGAGAGGTTTCTACTCACCCCTAGAGATTCTGATGCCCTAGGTCCACAGTGAAGCCCACAAGTTTGTTTTTTTAATGAGCCTGCCTGTGATGCTAATCCTGTAGGTCCAAAGCACACACTGCTCTAACCCACGTAGAGGGTTTTATGAATATGATCGCAACTGTATTTGCATACTTAGAGCGAAGAGACACACTTTCTCACATCTCTGTTCTCAAGAGAAGTATCACCTTTGCATGTTTGTCTGGCAGACCATTCCTGTGCTGTGTGCCATCCTTCTAGATCAAGGGCTCTTTCTTCTTTTCTCCTGGTCATAGAGGATCAGATGGCAACGATGTTTCCCAAATCATCTCATAGGAACAAGAGAGCTGGGGTGGCAAAGGGAAGATGTGATGTGAAGCCTGAGTGGGTCCAGAACGAGAAGGCTTGGGAACTGGGAGATCGTGCCCTGCTCAGCCAAGCAGTGCACAAGGCCTGGGGAGAACACGGCCCCCCATGAAACCACATGCTTGGTTTCATGATGTTTGTGTTTTAAGTAGGATAAAAGGTAAATACCTATGATTTAAAATCTAGATTTACAGAAAAAACCAAAACGAGATTTTCCATTTATTGTATAAAGTAATTCATCCCCAGAAGTCCTGCCAAGAATTTCAATTACTGTACAATATTTTGCATGACTTTCCCCACAATATTACGGAAAAGGCAAATGACACAGATGCAAGATAAACAGAGTCCAAAATTATGAAGAGCAGAAATTCTCAAGAATGTGGCAGTAAAGGTAGGAGGACAGGTGCCTTCTGTAAGAATGCCAACATCGCCAGTGTTTCACCTGGCAAACCTCAGACTCCTCTTCAGACCCCACGTTCGGGACCCCGGCCCTCTGCCCCAGCAGTCACCCACTGCGAGTACGCATCATGTGTGCCGGTGCCTGCCTCCTGACCAAGTCTGAGGAAAACCTCAAACAACTGAACCCTTTTCCCAAGCACTCTTGCCTTGTGGTTACGGGTGGAGCCGTCACTGTAGCCGCTGCTAGAAGTAAGTGGAAACAAAGGGACCAAACTTATTTTAAACACAAGTTTAAATTACAAAAAATAAGCTTGCTCTCACCTTGAGATGCAATATAAAACAGAAAGACCCAGACTCTAACTTGTACAGTCAAGTGATTCAGGATCTCCAAGTTTCCTCAACTGCTTAAAAAAAAATAACTGGAAGGGAGGGGAGGGGAAGGGGGGGAAGAGGGGGGGAAAACCAAGATGTGTCATGTACAGGTACAAAATAACCATGTTGATTATGATCATTATGTATACAATGTACCAATACATGTTCTTGGTAAAAATAATTAAAAAAACTAATAATAATAACTGGAGGAGGAGAGGTGGGGACAATGTACATAAGTCACATCATAAACCACATATCCCACTGTCTGGTGTATTAGAAACATAAAAAAGAAAAATAATAACAGCTAGCATTCATTGGGTGTTGTTATTTGCTAAATACTCTTCTAAGATGCATACAGATATATTAATTCATTTAATCCTCACAGTACTCTATTACAGGTGCCAGCAAACTTTTTCTGACAAATGTTTTCTGCTTTAGGGCTTTTATGGTTCCTACTCCAACTACTTAGCTCCGCTAATATGGTTTGAAAATAGCCATAAATAGTTTGTAAATGCATGAGTATATCCATATTTCAATAAAAATTTAGTGTGAAAACAGTAGGTGGACCATAGTTGGCCAACCCTGGCTCTGAGACCAGTCCTATCACTGTCCCCATTTTACAGATGAGAAGAGACAAGCACGAGAGGATGGGGTGACAGCCCAACGTCCCACATGCCGTCTGATTACCAAGTTCATAACCCTTCATCATATCATAGCAGCTTCTGATATCACTATCACCATCAGTAAAATTTTCACTCAGTATAAATACAGGTTTTCCTAATTCAAAAGGTGCCAGCCAGCAGTCACTGAACAACATGCTCAGGCCTGCCCCAAGGATCCAACTCAAATCCTCCCTCTTCTTCCACCCTTCATGTTCCTGGCTTGAGTTCTCCTCCTCTGAACCGTCAGTGCCCTTACTCTATGTACCTCCAAATCGATCACCTTCGATTTATCACACACTTTCTCCCAACCCTTTCGGAGGGCTCAACGCCCAAGTTTTGATGGGGCTTTGAACCTGCCGGGAGGGGCTCCAGCCTGAGAAGACGCGCTGGGGGCGGAGGAGGGTGGCGAGGCCCAGGCACTCACCAGTCCACGGCAGGCACTGAGGACTGCAGTCCCGACGGTGGTGCCCTGCTGCTGAACTGTGCCCCTGAGATGGCAAGGGGGGCCCGAGGAAGCCACCATCTTAACATGGGAAAGGTTCCCGTGTCTCTTCTCCACGATGTAGCTACCGGAAAGAAGTCCTCGATTGACTGTCAGGTTAAAAAACAGGTCCTTCTCGTCGAGCGAAATTCTATAGTATACCCGGTCCTCTGAGCCACGCAAACCTCTTTTCTTCCGGCTGCTGGTAACAGGATGGTTCAAGCCATAGGACAGGAAGTGCCCACTAGAATCTACTCGTACGGGACCTACCACGTGATATTCCGGCAAGGCCTTCATAAAATGCTCTGAAAGAAAAGAGGACACAAAATAAGACTGAGAGACTTGGGCTGAGTCATTAGCAAAGCAAACCCACTTTCACCTGGAACTTCGATTATAGGTTGCAGATTGCAAAACCCACTTGACTTGAAGCTCAGAGATTCTTGCCACCATACAAGTCCCATCAACATTGAAGTCCCTGCACAACTAAAAATTACACAGCTCTTCCTCCTCGGTGACACACAGCACTCTGGGCTGACAAGAAAATAGAGCTCTGGGTATCAGATATTTTATCAGGGGCAACCTAAGATGAGCATTAATTCATGAGGAATACTGGTAGAAAAAGGGCAAGATCAGCATGTGGAGCAGGGACAAGGCAAATCTAGAGTTCATTGATACAAATCACAGAGCTTCACTGTTTATGACAAGATGTGTAAACTCCTCAGGAAACTTCCTGCCAAGACCAGTTAAAGGAAAAAACAAAAAACCACAGTGAACTCAAAGCACACATTTGGACAAATCTTACACCAATGGCAGTATAAGCACCAATGACATAGCAAAGAGTACTTAGAAGAACTTGCAGTTTTATAAAAATGTTTACAAAGTACACAAAGTAAAATGGTAAGGGAACATATTCAAATCTGAGGTAATTGTTCAAAACACAAAAGTCGGGCTGGGGATTTAGCTCAGTGGTTAGAGTGCTTGCCTTGCGAGCACAAGGCCCTGAGTTCTATCCCCGGTACCAAAAAACAAAACAAACAAAAAAAAAACACAAAAGTTGCCACTTTAAAAATACAAGTCAGGGACACTCGTTTTTTTTCCACACACAAAAGAACACTTACACCTTTTGACTTACCTAGATTTTGATACCCATCACCACCCCTTCATTTTGATGTTTGAGAATAACAAAGGTTCTAATATTCAGGAAATTAGCCATCACTCAGCATTACAGAGTAAATAAAGTAAAGCATTAACCACTTAGTAAGGTAATATCTTACTTTGTTTCAAGGGAGAAGAAAAGAAGGAAGGAAGGAAGGAAGGATGGGGAAGGGAAGGGAAGAAGGAAGAAAGAGAGGGAGGAAGGGAAGAGAAAGAGAAAACAGAGGGAGGAGGAGGGAGGGAAAGAGAGGAGAAAGGGAGTGAAGGAGGGTGGGATGGGTGGAAGGTAGAGAACATTCCACTTGCCACCTTCCAGCTGTACCACTTACATTACTTTGTTCACGTTAGGTTCCCAACTATGATAATTTTGCATTCTATCAAAACCCTATCTACGCTTTAAAGATCCAACTCGAATTTTCCCTCTTCAATCTAATGTCCTTAGTTAATGTTCTTCTCCTCTCCCTGAGCCCTCATCCCCTCACTCTGTGTACCCTCCAAACTGGTTTTATTCTATATTGCCATTTGTCTATTATACTGTTTATCCCTGAACCTTTTGGAGGACAGAATTTTATACAACACAAGTGTTCCATTACTCTGCTGATGTATCAGTGGACATGTTGGTAGTGCGGTAATTAAAAGAAACGGGTTTGATGGGATGCAATTATAAAGGAACATTTGTTCTAGACAAGTGCTCTTAAACATAATTTGTAGAACCATTCTTTTCTGCCTTGGATGAAATATGGTACAGAGTAGTTTTTAATCTTAAGTACTAACAAATAGCCTCAATGTTTAAGTGTAAAAAGTATGGACCTACTACTTCCAACTGTAATATTTGGGCACAACTGACCACATAGAAACAAGGACCAATCTTAAAAAGCAATTATCAATGAAAAATAAGAAACAAGGCAAATTAATACAGAGCTACTCACACTAATGGAAAACACACACACACACACACACCCCAGAAAGTGTTTCAGAACACCCACAAACAAAATACACATGTGGAGTCCATTAAAAGGATTACCATGGGGAGAAATGGGAGTGGAGAATGAGGACAGAAATGTATAAACATATAAAACAAAAGATAGTTTCTGCACAAATAATAATGCTAGTGCGCCATGAGCTGAGGAGTATAACTGACTCATCTCCCCTTCTACCTTCCACTCACTTCCGCAGAAATGCCGGGGCTGATCCAATACTGACACTTCTCTGACCTCATCTAGAACAGGCACTTCTCTGAACTCCCATGTCCACACTTCAGTGAAGAGGGAAATGTACAGGTTGAGTTGGGTGGACCTAACAAGCTTCCGTGACGCTTCTTTCGTGCTTCTCTCCTCTTCTGCTGCTCACAGTGATATCTCTGGATGCTCCGGGGTTGGAACAGTGGAGGAAAGTTAGGGGCAGGAAAAGTTTGACTGGGCAGAGCGCACCTGTCACCTGGCAATGGTACCTGTGTGTGGTCAGTGTTCAGATGCTGATCCCTTCTGTCACGAGACACTCTCTAGGCTTTGGGAAAACTGTCACCGGAGATTTCCCAGTTCTTCAGTGTGGGCCATCTTTCCTCTAACTAGCCACCGTTCCATCCTCCACCCTGTATTGAGGCCACCATACCCCTACAGGGGGTCCTTTTCGGCATCATTTCAACATGACCCAAGATCCTTTCCATGAATCCAAATCTGACACACAGGAAATAATCATGATCCTTACATTTCCCCCTAAAGTTAGGGAAATCACATCATTTCTCACTGACAAGGTCACACTCTTAGTTAGCTTTGTTACCAAATGCCATTCCAGCCAATGTTTTGCTTATTGGCATGTGTTTTAGTTACTTATCTCATTGCTGAGACAAAACACCAACACTCACAAGTTAAAGGAGGCAAAGTTTGTTTTGGCTTACAGTTTGCAGAGGTTTCAGTCCCTAGCTGGCTCCCAGGCAGCATGGCCTGACAGAGGGGCCTGGTAGAGGAGAAACTGTCCATGGCAAAGCAGGCAGCAGATAGTGAAGCAGCAAGCAGAGCAGTAATAAAAGTGAGCCTGCCTCTACCTTTTATCCCAGCCAGGCTACCAGCCTTTTGTGTGGTATCAACAACACCCAGGGTGGGCCTTCCCTTATCCACTATCCCAGTATCACCCCCTTAATCCCAGCATTATACCTTGACCCAGCCACCTTTGAAATTTCCTATCTATGAGCACATGAAGCTTTGCGGGGGGACATCTAGATACAAGCCATAACAACATGTTAAGATTCAAATCTACTCTCCATGCTCCCAAAAACTCTGAGGTCTCTTGAGCTGTGGAAACAGTAGAGGAGAATACCCCAACACTCTAATTTTCTGCAGAAAATCTGTCTCCAGTATCTTTCTATTGACTTGAAGCCTCTCATGAACACACAACAAAGGTGAAGGGCTTAGAATCACATCATCTCTTTGCAACTCCTGCACATAGTCTGGAATTTCTTTTCACAAATGCATGGAAAATTAGCCTCCTTTTCTTCCTCACACTCAAGGTCTTGGCAAAAACTGAGACAAAAGGAAAACTCTCATTTTAATACCCTGTTACATATCCAAGTCTCTGCATCTCCACCAAGCAGAGAAACAAACATTTTCCCTAGCACATTATTTTTCTAAAAGCCATTACTAACCAATTTTAAACTAAAAGCAACTACATCTTCAACAAATAAATTCTTTTTTTCGTTTTTTACCAGGAACATGCATTGGTATATTGTAGATAGACATAATGATCACATTCATTATAGATAGTTTGTACCTACACATGATATATTTTAGTTTCCCCCACTTCCCTTCCACTCCCCCTTCCCTCCTTATTTACAATAGCTTTATGTAAAAAAAATAAATAAATAAATTCTGAGGAAAAGTTTTTACTCTTTGAACTGGCCTGAAAAATGTTGAAAATGTCTTGTTATAACCAGAAAGCAGTCACAATAAATTCAAGTTGCCACAAAGCAGAGGCCAACTGATGCGATTTTAAATCACTACTAACTTTTTGTGATCTGCTTTACAAATCAAGGTCTTACTGTGTAGCTCAGGCTGTCCTTGAACTCATGATCCTATGGCCTCAGACTTCTAGTGCTGAGACCATGGGTACAGGCAACCCAATTGGCTTGGGAGCCATGCAGGGGTTGGTAGAGGCACACTTCTGGGTGCGTCTGGGTAAGTCATAAAGGCATGACCTTAGATACTGTATCTGGTCCCTTGCCCTTTCCTCTCTGGTACTGTAACCCTGCTCTGCTACCAGGCTACCATGAATTAAGCACTTTTGCTCCATCAAGCCCTTCCACCACAGTGTTTCTGCCTTGGAGCCAGCTGACCATGGACTGAATCACTTTAAAACGTGAGCCAAATTAATTCTCTCTTCCTCAAGTTGCAAGTGTTGGGTACTGTGTCCAGCAACAGGAAAGGTTACTAATGCACATGTTCTTTCTCAATCAATAGTCATAAAAACCCTGTGGTAGATTCTGTTGTTATCCACATTTCATAGAAAAGGAGACTGAGTCTAAGAAGTCAATATACAACATTACTGAGTTTGAAACCCTGTGCTTCTTATTTCAAAAATCACACTCTCGGCTATTGTTTGGTTCATACAGGAACAGGAGCAGATGCCCTTGGCAGAGAGCACAAGAGAGTTAGAGGTAATAGCACAAACCCCTAGGGTTGAGGGTCTAACCAAAAACAAATTGTTAGGATACCTTAGTTTACTCAGGAATAAAGCAAGATAATAACTAACTGCCTCTTTATTGGGCACAGTAATGGTAAATTAAATCAGTTTTCACTCCTGATTTAACTGCGAAGGAGACAGCTAAATCATGGCAGCCCACAAGGTGGACGAAAGTGGGGGCCACTTAAAGAGTGTGTGGTTTACGTTGATGGCCCAGCTACGGTAGTCTCATCTAAACAATGGGCATAAAAAATAATAGTATCTACCTCCTAAGGTGTTATGAGACTCCAACGTATTAGTATATACAGTGGACCCCTGAAATTTGTGGGGGTTGTGTTCCTACAGCACTCACGAATTGTGAAAAACCGCGAATTTCAGATATTGTCAGAAAAATGCCTCTAAATGCCTATTTTTATAGTTTAAACCCTAAATATGCTATGTCTCCCTCAGTTATGTAATTTAATTTAATAAAATACTGTATTGATAAAGCTTTATAAGGTGCAGCGTGTTTTGGTGGCATCTTAGGGATTCTAGGGCTTTAAGAACAAAAAAAAAAAAAAGAAGAAGAAGAACAAAACAGTCACAAGACGGTACAGCAACCTTTATGATGCGGGAATGCTGGCGTGTCTGCCAGAGATGGGCTACAGGGCAGCAGCCAATTGACAGCAAGGAGAACTGAGTAACGGTCTCGGATTGGCTACTTGCAAACCTCCCGCCAAAAAAAAAATGATGGAGGATGTTTGCGGTTTCCGCAAAATTGTGAGGGTTTCCACAAACAAATATTAGGTTCTAAGGAAAAATCTGCAAAAGACCGAGGCTGCGAACTCTGAATTGTGACTTTGTAGGAATATACTGTATAATAGATTTAAAATAACGCTTGACAAATAACATTCTAAACACTGAGATTGTTGGTGCTAAAGATAGAAACTTGGTGACCAAGAGTCACTGTGGCCAAAAATAGATGCCATCTCCAAGCAGAGTTGGGGAGAGCCCACAGTCACCTTTGCTTTCTCTCAGTAGGAGTTTAATTTGACAGAAAATTAGTTATCTATAATCTTGGCCCAAAGAAAGCAGAAATCAGAAGGGTGTGAGAAATAGGTGTCAGGAAATAATGGTAACTCCTAATTTTTACCATTTCTATGATCAAGAGTGACATTAAAAGTGTACTTGTTTGGTCTTATCTACTCCTCATAGCTCCCTGGTGATGTACTATCAACTGTGCCCTTCATTGCTAGGTTTGGATGTGATTTATTCCCCAGGGGCTTCTGCTCCGGAAGCTTAGTGCTGAGATAATGGAACCTTTAAGAGGGAGGGCTAATGGCAGCTGGTTAGGTCATTGGGGCGCCACCCTTACAACAGATTAACGTAGTTCTTTCTCATGGTACCCTAGTTAGTGTCCATGAGAGCAAGTTATTATTTAAAAAAAAAAAAAAACCAAGCCTGGCCCCTGAATCCCTCTTGTTTCCTGTCTTACCATGCGACCCCTCTCACCATGCTGGCATATAGATAGCCGAAAGGCCCTCACCAAAAGATAAAATGATGGTGCCGCCAATCTTGGATTTTCAACCTCCAAACTGTGAGTGAAATAAATCTCTTTTATTTATACATTAAAATGTGTACATTCAACTTAGACTAAAATAACACTCATTTTAGCCTCCATTCCCTAAAGAGAAGTGAGGAGTCACACCCGGGTTATTCACCGCTAGAAACACCTGTAGGCTCTGTTCGCATTGCTTCTGGAGGGTCTACCAAGGAGCACCAGGTGTCCAGGTGGGGTATCAACAAGACTGGGGAGCGGACAGGGGCCTGAGATACTGGTAGTAATATCTCATTTATGGAAATGAATGAACACTCTCATTTGCCTTGTTTGAAAATTGGATTCGACAACTTAGTCCGCAAGCTTCAATAGTACTTCATGAGAAACTAAATGAAGTATGTCAGTCCGAGTGCTTCTGAAAATATAAACCTCCAAGAGATCCTCCACTATCAACCAGAAAAAAAAGGCACAGTTTTTATAAAGTTTTGATTAAATTTAAACTTCTTTTCTTAAGGAACACTTAACGAATTTGCATGTCACATTCATCTTCTCTGTATCACTCCAACTTAGTATTGTGCTGCTGAGGTGAACACAATCTGTACTTATCTGTATCTATATTTCTTTCTCAGTAGCAACTCAATTTCCAAGACTCCTTACTAAAAAGGGCCGCAAAATTCCTGCAACAAATGGAGGTTTGTTCTAATAATTATTTTCCATGGGAAATTGTAACCTTAGGATGTATATTTGTATTACAGAAATTGACATGTGCTGACAAGTTGTGAGGAATTATGCTGATCCCCTCATAGTTGTAAAATATGCCACAGGAACCTGGACTTGCTCACTAACCCTGCAATAATTCATCTGTCAACCATGTAGCTTATTCTAATTAACATACGATACCCAAACTGTGAAGTCTCTTCTTATATTAAGGAGATATCTAAAACCATCTCTTCCTTGTGGAATAGCATAAATAAATGACCATGTAGGGAAAGGGGTCCCCATAGGTAGGGAAAAGATAGGGTAAAGGCCTCGTTTGGCTCTAAAGGCCAGACAGCTATAATCAAATAGTTAGAAACACAAAGGCAGCCAGATTCCAACAGTTAAAGAGACAAAGGCAAAGAGGCTGGTTCCAGGAAGGTCCCAGGTAATCTGATTAACATAAAGAACACAAACTCCCTCTTTTGATTCTTACATCTGCATTACCTGGCCCTAAACCACCCGCCCATAATCTTGCCTTCTGCCAAAACACAAAGGTCACAGGGCTGAGGGAAATCGAGGCAGAGGTGACAGACTAGCCTCTGATTAGCCCAAGAGCCAATCAGATTCCAAGGGAATCCTCAAGGAAAGATCCTCAATAAAAAGGGGCTACAACGAAGGGCCCAAGAGTATTTCACGTTCAAGTGATCCCTACTCATGGAGTAGCTATCTATCATCTCCCTTTGCCCCCTCTTCACCAGTTTCAAATAAATTGTCTTCCGAATTAATTGTTTTCTCTTAGTTCAAGCTTGGTTTCTCTAATTCTTTCTTTACTGTAGCTGGGTTTATGATTGCCGGGAAGTATATTTTCTAGCAGGGCAGCAGCTCACAGTCCACCTCCGGATGTAACAATCACAGATGTTGTTTTATAATGGGTTTTTTAGTACATAATCCCATCATATATGGAGGAACATCTGTACAGGAATAAGCAAACCTAAGGGGATATTACTGGCAGTAGACGAGAAGCAGTATTTTGTATGGAAGTCTCATATTCCCCATTATTCTGATATCTGGTTGTAAATCAAGAAAGTTTGGAGAAGTTATAGCACATTCTCACATCACAACAGAGCAATGTGGAAAGAATATTGAGCAGAGTTGCTCCAATCTGCCTGCTTTTAGACCTGGAAAGAATTGGACTCATCTCCATATTCTTTCTTAAAACTAAAATCCTAATTGTTAAGCCCAGAGAACCAGAAGGAACCTGCAAGCATGTCCAGTGTTTGGATTTGTTTTCAACCGTGAGATGCTTTGGTAAAGTGGCATTAAGTAGGTGCTCAGCAAATATATGGTGCCTAGCAGACTGGCTACCTAGGCCTCCATTACTCATCAGTAAAGATAAAGAGGATCTCACTGAGGATTTCTGAAGTAATTTGCAAGTTTAAATATTCAGGATTTGAGGGCAATTCAAAAACGTTGGCAGGAAAAGTGAAGGTCATTCAATCCCTAGGAATCTTTAGAATTTTCTTCTCTCATGCCCCTTTCTCTTTCTTTTTCTCTCTCTCACCCCTCTCCCTCTGTCTTTTTCTTTCTCTCTCACCCTCCCCTCTTAGTCCTAAAGGGAAGTCATCTTAGAAATGTCTCCTTAATTTAGCACCAAAAGTGTATTGCCCACAAATCTATTAATGAATTATCTAAGCTTGGGGAATAAACTTTTTTTTTTTTGGTGCTGGGGATCGAACTCGGGTCCTTGTGCTTGCAAGGCAAGCACTTTAACCACTGAGCTAAATCCCCAGCCCGGCCGAATTCCCTTACACAGAAGATGTGGAGCAAGCAGAACTGAAAACCAGCTCAGGAGACTGTGTGTCTTTAAAGCAGACCATCTCCACATGCACCAAGTGCTTGCAGGCTTTGTTTGTGCTGCCCCAGAAGAGAGACTTTTCACAAAGGGACTGTTTTTCAAAGAACAAGCGCTGCTATTTTCAACTTGGGGGTGGGAGATTGTATCTGGACCGTTTACACAAGCCAGTGCTCGCTGACTGACATCCAACCCCAGTGGTGGCCAGCGCTAGCTTCCAAGTACAGCAGAGGGAGTGGGGGGCCTTGCATCTGATAGCTCTGGAAGCCGCGGCGGAGTTCTCCGACAGAGTTGGAACTTTGCAGCGTGGCAGAAAACCCTGCCTAGAAATCCCCTAAACATGAATAAACTGGTGATGTTTATCACCCAAGTGGCCTTGGGAATTAGAGAGATGTCAGAAAGCTGCGGGAGCACTTCCCTTCCCGCGACTTGAGGCCAGTCAGCAAACACAGAACTTAATGGATATTAACCACGTGCTGGGGGGAAGGGGGTCCTACTGCTGCTACTAGGCAGGGCTACTCGATTGTGAAAGTCTGGGTCCATGAGCGTACCCCACTTCCGCACCCTCGCCTCCAAAGAGGGACACTGGAAGTGGTACCCGCACCCCAGAAGGATGTAGTCAGTGGCCCAGTGTACTGATAGGATGCAGCGACACCCAGGCCATCACCGCTGCTGGGTTCCCCAGAGGCACAGTGCTAGACAGCAAAGTGTCTCCCACCCCTGCAAACACAAAAGAGGCAACAGCACCACCCTGCTCCAGGTGTTAGGGTTAAAAATAATTCTAGCAATAATCACCAACTGCCCACTAAAACGCCAAGGTTTTCTAGAACGTGGCTTTCAGCAAGCCAGGACAGGGGAAAGTGAGCCCCTCCTGAGACAGATTTCCCCCAAAGGACGGTTTGTTTTAAAAACTCAACCCTAAATCTTTCCAGGAAACCAAAACACTGCCAAATGTGCTCAGCAGGGGTGCGGAATCACATTTCCTCTTCCCTGACCAGGAGTTTAAAACTAACTGGAAACACTGTAATGACCGCCTGTGGCCAGCTGGAACTTTTGTTATACAAATAATTTAACATGTTCAGAGTCTGAAAAGTTGAGGGTTGAAACAGTGCAGCATTCAAAGAGAAGACAAAAGAGCGAGGGAGAAGAGGTCGCCTGCGGTCTCTTGGGTCTTTCGACGCCTGCAGCGTCCCGCAGAGACGACCGGCGCTCACCTTTCGGTGGGCCGGGCGTGAGCACCTTAAAGGCCGGATGGGAAAAACCTGAGTCCCCAGCTCGCTTTCTTCACGGTCCGCCAAGCGGCTTTCCAGGGTTCAGTTCCGCCGAGTGGGGGAAGGGGAAGGCGAGCGACCAATTTCCCACAGGTCTTAGCACCACGGTTTTTAAAGGAAGTTGTTTCAAAAAGAAATTTGTAAAAGGCACTAACCTTGCCTCCGGTCGGGGAAGCGAACCGGGCCCGGCTGGGGCTGCCTGCCATAGCAAAGTGCCCCGAAGCCGAGGAGCTGAGCCACCACCGAGAGGTTTGCCAGCCAGCTCCTCTGCGCACATGGCATGATTCAGTTGTTGGGGAGAAGAAGTCACCAAGTTTCGGCCCTCGGCCCTAGCAGTCAAGGCCCCGCCTGTGGCCGCGCAGGCCAGGGCGAGGATGCATGGTCCCGGGGCGGGAGGAGGCTGCAGCACGCCCGCTGTCTCCCTGCCGCTTTTCCTCAGCAGAAAGGGGCTCGCCACCTTTCCCTTCCTCCTCCTCAGAGGGGCGTGAACCAGCGGACGGGCCGCTTCGGCGGGGTGTGGAACGGGTCGGCGCGGGCGGGCGCAGCCCACCCGGGTCCCCACCCCTCGGCTGCGCGCCGCCCCGCCGGCCCGGCCAGCTCCGCGCATCTTCCTCCCCGACTCCCACCCCGCCCCGCCCCGCCCCGCCCCGCCCCGCCCCGCCGGCCAGCGAGCCAGAGAGGGGAGCCCGGGTCGGCCACCCAGCGGGCACCAGGGAGCCCACAGCCCAGGCCGCCAAGCCGGCCCCGCACCCCAAATACAGGCCGAAGGCGCAGGACGGGGATGGGCCGAAGGGACTCCACCCTTGTCCTCCCAGCCCGGTGCCGCCCCCCCACCAGCCCTTCCGCTCCGTGTCCTGACCATCTCCCAGCTTTGCTCTATTAAGCCTCCTACCCACTCACACCACCCTGGGATCCTTTTCCAGGACAGGGTAAGCTTTCCACTCACAATCTAAAAGGCAATTTTTCTCTTTGCCAAGTCACACCAAAGGGGAATGTTCTAAACTAATCTAGTTCGACCCTGGCCAAGTCCTTCATCTGTACAATAAGGTGACTCCAACAGACACTTGAGGGGCCCCACCTCTGCAGGGCAACTTTTCTACTTTCACAATCCCGTCTTTCCTAGCCCACCTCCATTCACCCTAAAGGAGACCAGGAGAATGGAGAAAGTCCGGCGCAAAGAGAGGTTGACATAGCTGTCCAGTTTACCTGCACAGGTCGCCCGTGGTGGGAGGCAGGGGCATCCATTCACATACTCAAGCCGTTTCACCAGTGAGAGAATACCACAAACAGGGTGCTTGCCAGGCATCCTGAGAATTTGCTGGAAAAATCCAGCCAAGATTTTTCACCTCTGGGCTGACACAGGCCTCCTTACTCCATGCAGGAAGAATTTGGCCCCGATATGGAGTTGTCCCTGGCCAAGAGTCAACCGTATGCATTTAGCAAGAGGTCTGGGATACCGGCTCCCCCAAGCTTGCACAGGGACAGAGCAGCCGAGTCGACCAGGCGAGTTTAATCTCTTCAACTCTAGTGACACTTCCCTTACTCTCTTCCTCATTTGTTCTTACATTTAGGTCTGTATATTAAAGGCCTAGTTCCCAGGCTGACGGCGTTGAAAGGCACTATACACCCTCATAAGAAGGCTTTATGTGAGGTCTTTGGGTCACTGAGTGTTGCTTTCAAAGCATTGCAACTGCGAAACCCCAGTTTTTCAGTCTCTCTGTGTCCTGGCTTGATGATGTAGTCCCTTTCCTCTGATGCATGCTCCGCACCATTTCTGTCTGGCACCCTTACCAGAATTTCAAAGCTATGGCGCCACCCAGTTTTAGAACAGAGCTTCCAGAACCGTGAGCTAAATAACACTTTCTCATTATAATTTAATTGGTTTTGGTTTTACATTAAGTAACCCAGAGCTTACGATCATAACCAGAATCCTATTATCCAGAATCACTCAAGCCTGAATTTTTGTTTGTTTGTTGGTTGGTTGGTTTTTGGTTTTTTGAGACAGGGTCTCACTATGTAGTTCAGGCTGGTCTTGAACTCACTATGTAGCCCAGACTGGCCTCACCTCACAGTGATCCTTCTGCCTCAGCCTCCCAAGTGCTGGGATTGCAGGTGTGCGCCAGTACGCTCGGCTCCGAGCCTGAAATATTATTATAAAATCTCACCAAAGGTTCGGATTCTGTCAGTCCTTTGAGACCTTCATAGCCAGTGCCTTGGTTCTTCCACCCCGTAAGGACTTCCTTCTCTTGATCTCTCCATTTCTGGTTTCCTCATAATCCATAAGTTTTCTCTGGGCTGACCTATACCGTGCCTTGCCGTACATCATGATCTATCGCCATGAACCAGTGCCTTCAAATCTGTGCATATCTTCCCCACCAAAGTCTAACTTATTTTACTCCAACTGCTGATTTCTCTGCTGTTTGTTTCCAATTACTGTTGAAAAGACTTATATAATTGCACCTGATAATGTAAATACCAATTCATGTCTTCAACTTCAACAAGTTTTCAACATGGCTCAGCATAAAGTACCTTCTGCTATTATTCTAACAAGTTCCTCTCCCTCTTTCCAGAATTTTTTAAATTCCTACAAAGGTCAGGGTTTCCTCAAGGTAGAGAGAAGACTTAATTTTCCTCAGTATTTCCTCTGCTTGGGGGAAAGGAAATATCATCATAGTGCCATCGTGGTTTACTTCATTATAGCTAAGTATTTTCCATATAAAATATAAACTGTGACAAAAAAAAGATCTGAGATACCTCGCAAAGAGTTCTCTTTGTTCATACTTTCCTACTAGACCCTTAGAAACATAAGGGATGGCTGAATTCGAGGAGAATTAGCTCAATGCATCATTCAGAGCTTCATTAACACTAAAGAGACAAAAGAAATAGCCATCCACTCAAAACAAAACAAAAACAAACATAATATCCTGTGACTTAGTCCCAGACATCACAAATGAATATGCCACAAAAAGAGACATCAGCTGTCTTCCATAGTAAAAACCATTATATCACATGTAAGTGTTTCTAAGGTGCTTTTTCTGAGCCACATCAGCGAGTGGAGGGGAGAAAAGTGGTCTTCTGAGATTCTCAAGAGTAGTTAGACCTCAACTCCCATCTGGAAGTAAACAAACACTGTCTTCAAAACTCATATATTTATATGTTGTAGTCCCATCTACTATTTTCTTTCCAACACCCCTGGAGCGTTGGAATAAGATGGAGACTGGTACTTCTGACTGAGTGTCAATTCACTTTTCTTCCTCCAACCAATTCCATTAATGAGTAATTGGATCAATAATCAGCACAACCCACTCTGTTGACCCCTAAGCCCAGGAAGACTGCTTTCCTGACTTGGCCTGAGGACTGTGAAAACTGTTGATTGCAAATTTTACAAAGTTACTGATTCTGCACTTAAGTGGATGCCGTATTGGACTGTTCTTCTGGCACTGTAATTAATCAGTTTAAATAAGGAAACGATGTCTTGGCAACGCCCTTTTGAAAGCCATGACTGAAAATGCCTTAGAGCCCTCAATAATAAAACATACTGTAGGCTGAAGGAAAACAGCACACTTCAGACAGAATGTGTAGATTTTGCAGTTCCACTGAGATCAACATCAGTTTGTAGAGCATCTTAAATTGAGTCAAAATTAAATGTAATAGGGCCTCACTGGGTTGGTCCAGGGATGTCCCATATAGGAGGCCTGCCAGAGAGAGCCCAAGGAAAGTGAGTGGGGCAGAAAGCTGCCTGCAGCCAGGTGTCAGAGCCTGGCGCAGTAATGAGGCAGTTGTTGAGGCACCGGGCACAGCAGCCTGAGCAGAACAAGGAGTACTTCTGTCTGAGAGTAGAAATCCTAGAGCAGGGTGAGGTGGGGAGGGTGATGATGGTTGGCTACACATGGGGAAGTCATCAGATGAGTACAGAGACTAAGTATAAAGGGAGTCAAGTTTCTCACTGCCAGTCAAAGGAAGTACAAATATGAAAACAGAGAAATTAGAATGAATCCTGTAATGTTGGGTTGGAACAGAAAACACTGGTATCAACCTACAGCTGTTGACACATAGAAATAAAAAACAGAAATATGTATAGATATTATGTCTATATAGTGATAGATAAATAGATGATGGATGGATGGAGATAGATAGATAGATAGATAGATATACAGAGAGAGAGAGAGAGAGAGAGAGAGAGAAAGAGAGAGAGAGATTTCCCAGGCCTGTTCACCTGTGTTGAAGCAATGATACCCTGAAAGCAATGACCATACCTGACATCCAGATCTTGAAATCCGAATACCTTTCTCTGCTAAAAAGAGCTGGGGCTCCTTAGACAAATGGCTGATTCTAGGTGTGGGAAGACAGAAGATGTTCCTGGAACATCTTCATTCGAAAAACAAACAAGCAAACTGGGAACGTGAAAGAAAGGTGAGAGAGATGAGAACATGACAAAAGGGCAGAGGAAGGAGTGGAGATGCCTGGAAAAAGCCCTGGTTTTACCCCATTTTTATTGTCTTTTAACTCGCTGAGCTCAACCAGAAACCTAGGAGTGTCTTGGCCCCTCAGAGGAGAGATCAGCTGAGGGTCAAGGAGTTCTCTCTGGTCTCAGAAAGCCACCCCCTGTCATTTGTCTCTGCTCTTCACCCCTTCTGGGATCGCTGACCAAAGAATGTTAACTGTGCCCATAAGAAATTTTGAAGTGAGTGAGATCAGTTAATGTAGCAGTAAGGATATATCACAATAATATTCACTCTTTTAAAAATTTTTATTGAGATATAATTTGACATAATATAAACAGTACACATTTAAAATGAACAGTTTATACACATTGATATATATATAAACATGAAGCCATCATTACGACAATTTTAATATTATTAATCATCATAATAAATAATATATATTGAGCTAGAAGTCTCCAGATTGAAGGAAACCAAAGAGCTATGACAACTAACTATAACACATGATTCTGGATAAGATCCCTTGTTACAAAAGACTTTGCTGAAACAATCAGTGAAGCTTGAAAAGGGGAGGATTAGATGGTGATTGTGTATCACTGCTAATTTCCTGTTTATTATGGTTGGGATGATGGAAGAATATCCTTGTTTGTTGGAGATATACATGAAAATAGTTGGAAGTAATTGGACATCTACTTAACAGCTCACTCCCAAATGATTCAGATTACAAAGAATTCCCTTTTAAATATGTATCTTTCAGTTTGTTTTTGTTCTTCGTTTTTTGTTTTTTTGGGACTAGGGATGGAACTCAGGGCCTTGCACTTGATAGGCAAGCACTCTCACCACTGAGCTAAATCCCCAACCCATATCTTTCCATTTTTATTTAAGTTTGGGATTGTTTCACAAGTATCAGTCCGTTCTCATTCTTTATAATAATATCGCACTTGGTAGAGGTGCCATAGAATTGGAAATTAAAGCAGCCTAATAAAAAGGCATATGGATTTCAGAAGCTAGTAGTCAAAGAAGTGCCCGTGTATGCTGATCTCTGCAACTGGGCAAAAGCACCCAGGCTGACAGCTATGAGGTTTATGGTCATATGAGGTTTGTTGTCGTCGGACTTGGTCCTGCGTTGGTCCTGAACCACCTCAGCTTCATCCTCTTTCTCTCATTCTGCCTTAAAGGCTAAGTATGAATTGAAAAATAGTATATCTGTTGTTCAAAGGAAAAGAAGAAATTGGAGATGAGCTCTATCAGGGAGCCTCTGAGTGCTACTGTCCTTGGCAAAAAGAGAAGATGTCACTTATCCACTGATCAAGTTTCCCAAGGCTCTTCTGGAACACTTCCTGTCGCTCCTACTCACATCAGCCCCAGTCACAGCCCCTATTCTGTTTTCTGTCACCAATGATTAGTGTACATTATATAGGATTTTACATAAATAGAGTTACCTAGCATCAGTTCGCTTTTATTTGCCTTCTTTTGATGAGCATACTTATCTGGGAGCCATGGATGCATGGATATTGTGTGTGCCAAAACTTTGCTCCTTTTTATGCCGTTTTGAGTGATATTTCATTGTACAGGTATGCTGGGCCCCACAATTGGTCAGTCCATCTGCCTTGTCACTAAATATCTCTTGGTCATTGGAAAAATAAGGGAGCAAAGACCCTTAGGCTAAAACCAGGCAGATGTGTGCATAGTACTAATGTGTGTTAAAGATCTTTCCTTGGATCCAAAGAAGTAAGAGCCCTAAGTGCTGAAAACATTTGCATTCCAGTGGACAGTATGTGTTTCTTCTGGAGACAAAATGACTTTAAAGAAAACACATTAAAATAATGACAAATCGGTTTTGAAGTGAACTCAGGTTAAGATAAAACATCTCATGGTTTTTGTAGCATTTTGCCATTGCTTGCTCACACTGCTAGAGAGAGGCGCAGGTTATCTCCAGTCACGAGAAGAGTATTTGCATCACTTTGATTCTCCAGAGCACACAGAACCAGACTGTGCTCTCAGACATCATTTTATTAGGCCCAGGAGACAGCTGAGAGGGCTGGAAACCTCTGCTAACACCTCTATCCATCTTGGGGCCATACTCTCCAAACAGATCCTGTTGGAAAGGCCACCATGGCATTTGGAGGCCTCCTTTGTTGCTTTATAGCCCTCTCAGTGTTGAAGATAACCGTCTGACTCACGCTATTCATTACTTGTTTTGCTGTCATACTAAATCTGCACCAAGTCTCCTGAGAGGCCTCCAAGATCAAAGGGTTGTATCGATTCATCCGCTACTTCCTAAAGTAAAGCTGTGCCCACAATCACACAAATGTGTGGTGATTCATCTTTTGAAGGTGAAAGGGGTAATCTGTCTCTAAACAGACCAGTGCAGCATTGAAACCCAGTGTGAGAAAAATCAGAAGATAGTAATTGAATACATGGATTAGTACGCAAGGCTGAGGGAAGTCTGTGAAAAACTCATAAAAAGAAAAGATGTTATCAAGTAGTGAACAAAAAAGAAGGCAACTAAGCTGCATTTCATACAGCGAGATTTAAATTAATTTGAAGTTATAGGTTGGTTTTTCTACTTGATTATAAACGATAGGTATTGGGACTATGTTTTATTCACTTCTGCATTTCTCTGAAGCTCATAAATATTTGATGAGAGGATGGGTGTGTGGATGGGAGACTATATGTGGAACATTCTGAGGAACATCTGGGGCCCATAAAGACATCCCCTCTATGAAAGAGTTGGATTCTTCTCCTAACTCACACCTGACTATAGGAAATAAGTTCTGGTTTTAGTATTAAAGTGTTCCTTCCTATCTTTTCCCTCTGGGATAAATATTCTTCCTTAGAGATTTATCTCAAGCAAAATTAACAATATAATTCACCTGTTAAGCAAAAACAGTTTCTTCCATTTTTCTGTCCTTCCTCTCACCCTCCCTTCCTCTCTCTGTTCCTTCCTTCCTTCTTTCTTTCCTCTCTTCCTTTTTCCTTCTTTCCTTTTTTTCTTTATTTTTTTCAAACATGGACCTCAGGGCCACTGCTCACAGAAACAACTTAGGTACCTCAGCAGAAGGTGGCGTACTGGCCACTGCTCAAGGGCAGTGTCCTGAGTGCTCTCTCCCTGCCATGTCTGCACACGGTTCTGGCTCTGGCACCAAACCCTAGAGTATAGACAAGAATGAGGCGTCATTCAAGGCTGTCACTCTGCTGGGGAGAATTTGACAAATGAGATCCAAAGCTAAGTGTACCCACAGCACCTTTGGGGAGAGAGGAATATATTTATAACTTATCTCAAAATATTTCATTATTTCATCATTGATTTTAGCGTGTGTTATTTACACCCTTGAAAAATGCACATGAACCTCGGGAATGGTTAGATAACATGCGACCAAAAGTTCAAACCATGAGGCAGCAACCAGAAGTATGTCAGCTATCTTTCTGCTATCACCAGATATTTTTTTTCACCAGATATTTTTAAGTAGAATGTTAAAGATAAGCAGCTCAAAGAAGATATTATAAAGACACTGTATCCTTGCATAAACAAGACATAAGTATCTAGCAAAGAGGATATCCATTTTCAACCTCGATGGAGTGACAGAAATGCAATTTGCCCTTTCCATAAACAACTAACAAAAATAATGGATAAGATAAAGGAAACATGGGTTGCAGATAACAAGCAATAAGCTTTCAGGGCGACAATCCCTGAAAGAAGACAAGCCAATGATGAGAGGCTTACAATTACCCAGTTTACTGAGTATAGAGACTTCCTAGTTTGCAGTGCAGAGGAGAGGGGAGACCTCAAACCATTCGATGGTCTCTCTAAATTGAGGAGACAGTCAAGAATAGGAGGAGACCAAATGGGGCTACGAGTTTGCAGAGAAGAGTACAGAAGAGGCGGGACCTGCCCAGAGAGGAGAGAGGTGCGTGTAGAGAGAGTTCCAGAAATTTGTAGAGGATTCCACACAGCCTTGACCAAATTCTACTCCTCACACATGTGAAGAAACTACCCTAGGCAAGAAAAGAAAGAAAACACTAGAAAGCTTCAAATGAACAAGTCCAGGAATTACCAAGGGTTAGGAATAGTTTGCTTTCCCACCAGTCCAATTAGAAAATACTTTGTAACATGCAAAACTTCAGACAAATATTGCCTCAGTAGTGGGGGAAAATTTGACTAGCTATGTTGCTATAATAAATGCTGCTATGATCTTACCTAACAAAAAAACAAATCAAATGACCAAACTGTTCATAAGTAACTGAAATGTGACACAAAACCAAGTGCAAGTATATTTAAAATAATATAGCAATATCCAGCACCCTCAAGCTAAGATTCATCATGTGTGTTAGCTAATTTAAAAAAATTATTCCAGCAAAGAAGCAAAAAAAAAAATGCACTTCAAAAGAAGGCAAAAAGTCTACCAATCCACCCAAAAATGACTCTGGTCCTAATTATCAGCAAATAAGGATATTTTTAGATTTATTATAGTGATATTCTATAGATTAAGAAGGTAACAGTGTAACATATTAAAGTGGCAAATGAGAGACACAAAAAGGGCAAACTAAAATTTCTAGAAATGAAAAAAATCATGTCCAAGGTGAAAAACTATATGGTGTGGTATTACTAGTGGACTAGACACTGCAGAAAAAAAGTATTAGTGAACCTGAAGATAAAAATATTCAAAAGAAAATACACACAAAGGAATAAAAATAAACAAAAGCATACTGCACCATAGAGCTACACAGCAACTTCAAACCATTTAATTTATATGTATTTAAGATCTACAAGAGTGTTAGGGGAACAGGCTATTTGAAAAAATACAGTCCACTTTTTTTTTTTCAAATTTGAAAAAGACTATAAACTTGTATATCCAAGATATTCAACGAATCCTAACACAAGAAACATAAAGAAAACTACCACAAGGCACATCACAACCTAATTGCTCACAACAAGTGACAAAAAGAAAATCTTAAAAGCAGTCAAAAGTGCTGGGGATTTAGCTGACTGGTTAGAGTGCTTGCTTTGCAATCACAAGGCCCTGAGTTTGATCCCCAGCACCAAAAAAAAAAAAAAAAAAAAAAAAAAAAAAAAAAAAAAAAAAAAAAAAAAAAAAAAAAAAAAAAGCCCCAAATTAGACACATTACATACAGAAAATTTAGACATATTACATACAGGACAAAAATCAGAATGAAGCAAACTTGTCTAGAACAATGCAAGCCAGAAAACAATTGAATAACATTTCTGAAGGACAAAAAGAGGAAAGAAAACAAGAAGAGGAAGGAGGGAGGGAGGGAAGGAGGACTACAGAAAGAAAGGGAGAGAGAGAGAACGCGAGAGAGCTTTACAAATCTAGAATTCTACAATAAACAAAGAACTTTCTCAATATTCTGGTGACTGGAAAGTCCAAGATCAAGGTACCAACAGATGTCTGCTTGGGGGCCACGTTCTAGTTCATTTAGCAGGTGGACTTCTTTACTCATATAACACAAGGTGTGAGAGAAATCTCTGGAGTCTGTAATTGCATCTGTGAGAGTGGAGCTTCCCGAAGACCCCATCTCCTAATACCAGTGATTTGGGAATTACGATTTCAATGTATGAATTTAAGGAGCATACTTCAAGACCTAAGCAGCTACTCTTGAAAACTGTGTGTCAATTTCTCAAAAAGTTAAATATACACCTATCATATGGTCTAAACATTCTACTCTTTAGCATTTACTCAATAGAAATGAAAAGGTATGTATGTCCGCACAAATATTCATACACCAGTGTTTACAAGAATTTCTTTCTTAATAACTAAAAATTGCCAATAATCCAAATCTATCAACACTTGAATGAATAAACAAACCGTAATATGTCCATCCTGTGAAATGATACACAGCAATAAAAAGAAGCAAACTGAACTTGGAAATGTGGATAAACCTTAAAATAATTGTTCTGAGTGATACAAACCAGAAGCTCTCACAAAGAAAACAGAGGAATTAAATTTTATACTTTAAGTATGTGCACTTAAGTATATACCAATAATATCGGTTTTAGAGATGTTTTGGTTTTGATTTTTTTGGTATTTGTTTGTTTTTATTTTTGTTTCTTTGTAGGACTGGGGGGGGTGGACCAAGGAAGCACTGAACTAAATCCCCATTTTTCTTTTTTTAACTTCATTTCTGAGAATAGGTCTTGCTAAGTTACACAGGTGGGCCTCGAACTTGTGACCCCCCCTGCCCCGCCTCAGCCTTTTGAGTAGTCAGGATCAAACATGTGTATCACCAAGTCTGTCTAATGTTTTTAGAATCCAGAAAGTAATGAGTCTTCGTAAATGTCACTGTTCGCCTGACTGATCAATAGACCTATCTGTAGTCTCTGTTCTGATTCTAACGTCATTAATTTTATCTTGCCGACAGAACACTGTTGCACTTCTCTCAGGCAAATCCTTTATGCTAGAGTCTAGCAAGATTCATTGAGCCTACAGGCCAAGTCGTGTGATTCTTTCGTTTCTGCATACAAATAAATGTGTGTGTCAGAAATTGGTATGAGACATTCTCCTCTGAAATCTGGTAAAAAGGGGACGGGGGGGCAACACCACTCCTTACTCAGTTTAACTACGGGCAACTACTGAATCTAAAAGCCGCACAGGAAATAACGATCAGACTTTTTTTCATGCTGGAGGTGAAGAGAGTGTGGGGGCTAATATTCCCAAGGATTCCTCCATGATTTTGTGGTCGTTGGACCTGTATGTGAATGCCATCATCGGTCTTCTGGCCAAGGCTCAGAAAGTAAGAAAAAGAGAAGAAATATCACTCTTGACCAAATATGAGGCAGCAGGAAGATCCTAGAATTGGATGATTCCATTCCGTCCCTGAATGAGTCACAGGCAAGCCTAGAAGTTAGCAGAGAGTTAGATTGCGTCTATCATCCTCAAAAATCAAATTTGGAGCAATAGTTTTAAACTTCAGCTTTGTGTTAGAATAACCTGAGGAACTTTGGAAAAATAATATCTGGTCTCTGTGTAGACCTATTAAATCAGAATTCCCAAGTGGGAAACCTAGTGACTGGAATGTTTTTAAGTTCCTCAAGAGATTTTAAAACAGCTAAGGAAACAATGCTTCTGCGGCTGAATAGTCAATTTTAATTTACTATATTTTGGCTTTGTTTTTCATGGACATTTATAACATTAGTAAGAAAAATTAGTCAATCTCTATTCCCGTTTCACCACCTTGTCCCTCACATCCTTATTCTCTCTCTGTCTGAGCTCTCTCAACGAGAAAGAATAGCTAACCTCTCTCTCTCTCTCTCTCTCTCTCTCTCTCTCTCTCTCATTTCAGAATGGGAGCCGAGAAAAAGCTACTTGAGTTTACAACAACGATCTGCAAAATTCACTACATCAAAATACCTGATGACCTTCCAACCCTAGATCACTGGGTCCCAGCTTCAGTCTTTGATTCAGGAGGTGTTTGCTTTGACTCCAGGATGTGCCTGTCTAACAAATGATGTTGCTATTAGAGCACATTTTGAATACCAATATTTTAGAGGGTTTGCCCAAATTATGTTGAATTGTTCCTCAACAGTGGAGGAAATGGAGTTCATTTAAAAAGGAAAAATTTAATCTCAGGAGATCCGAAGTGGCTGGATCTAAAGTGTGTGGATATGGATTAAGGGTGTGATAACTGGATTTATCTGCTGATTCTTTAGCATTGTTCTGGGTATGGGTAATGTGATGGGTGTGGATGGCACTAACCATTAGATTTGTAACCTGAATGAAATTAAGGGGACAGATGGAAAGCATTCTTCTGCTTCTTGCTGTTCACTGCCTTCTGTCTGCCATGCTATGGACTGTTTCCCCTCTGCTATACTACCTTGCCTGGGAGCCATCTGACTCTGGGCTGAAACCTCTACAATCCATGAGCTAAAATATAACTTTCCTCCTTTAACTTGTGGGTGTTGGGTATTTTGTCTCAGCAAGACAAAAAGTAGCTAAGACAGATATCTACCAACAGAAACCACATGCTGCATCAAAATCAAGTTTCAAAAAATTTCAAAGGATTGAAATTATACACAACATGTATTGTGCACACAGTGGAATTAAACTAGAAACCAAGAAAAACGGCAAAAGTTCCCAAATGTTTTAAAATTAAGCAATACACGTTATGCAACTCATGAGTTAAAGAAGCATTAACAAATGAAACTAGAAAATATTTTAAACTAAATCACAATAAAACTATTGTTTCTGAACTCAGGGTCAGAATCTTGCCCCACACAAGGACCTACCTAGACAGACAAGCGTTAGGGACAAAGAAAGTAGGTTTTATTGAGGATGCTATCTACCTGGAAAGAGACAGTCATTTTAATGTCTTAAATGCCACCTTCCAAGTCTCTGTGAATGTGTGGTAGTATTTATATAAGGGTCAGTTTAAGAGCCATGTGCAGAAGTCAAATTTTCCCAGGAAAGTGAGTCACGTGGTCTGGTGTTAGTGCCCCCCAGAGGTCGCAAACTCTTGTGATGGCATTCTTTTGTCTCGGGTGCAGGATGTTTCACTTTTGGGTCAGTTTTGTGGCCCATAACTGGTTTCTGGGATCAGTTCAGAAAACAAGCACATACACTTCCACGTCATGCTCCCTATGACCTCTAACCTCATTTCTACCTCTTATCAGCAACTCAGTTATGTTGCCCTCATAATTCAATCACTTTCCAAAAGCCCCACCTATGAATACTTCATGCGCTTGGGTGGACATCCATAAACCACAACTGTGACTCCCAGAGTTGGACTAAATACATTTTGCATAAAGAAATGTGCATGCATCTCTTGGGTGATACAGAGAGAACGCTATGGTATGGATCAAGAATATTTCCCAAAAGTCTTATTAGGTTATAGGCATGGCTTTTGGAAAGTGATTAACTCACCTGGGCGATATGCCTCACCTGCTGTTAGGCGGTGGGGCCCGGTCAGAGACGCAGGTCATGGGGAGGGAGGTAACCTAGATGGGTGTATTTCCCTCCCTGGCTCCTCTCTTCTCTCTCTGCTTCCTGGCCACCACGATGCAAGCAGCTTTCCCCTGCTGTGCACCTCTGCCGTGCTGTTTCTGCCTCTGAGCCAGTCAACTGTGGACTGTAAATATGTGCCAAATAAATTTCTCTTCATTTAATTTGTGGATATTGAGTATTGTGTCTTGGTGAGAAGGAAAGTAGCTATAAAAACACTGCCTTAATTTACTGTCATCCTTGCCACTACCACTTCACTCACCATGTGACAACTAGGGTGATAGTTGAATATACAAAACTGATCTTTTTGCTCCCTGCGTGAACATTTCTAATGTGCTACCACTGCTCTAAAGTTAAATATTAAAAGCTTTTGGTGAGACGTCATTTGGCTTCTGCTTACCTCACCGTCCTATGTAGCACTGCTCACTCACTCCCTGCCTTACACACTTACTCTTCTGTCCTTCAAAAACATCTTGTTCCTGCCTGCTTGCCTAGTATTTTCCCTTATTATGCACCTTCTGTCCAGAATGCTCTTCTTTTCCTTTTTCCTTTGCCTGCTTACTGAATTTCCTTTCTTCCAAAGTTTATAATGCACATCTTTTATGAACAGTTTTCTAGGGAGAAAATTCTATTTAATTAAATATAACAATTGTATAAATCATATTGCTTTTTTAAATCTTTGATTTGAAAAGATACGATTCTTATTTAATAAATATTTGCAGAAAGAATTAAGAATTACATCCTTTTACATGGTTATAATTTTCTATTTTATTTTCCTTCTCATAATTATAATTATCCAACTCATAAATGTTAGTCTCACTTATTAGAACATGAGTTCTGGTGGTCGTACTTCTAGTTCATAGCACAGCCTATCATAAGGTTGGTACTCGGTAAATATTTGTCAAATGAGTGAATGATATGTTAAGATGAACCCACATGTGTAATTCAGAATTTCTCAATTTCTGTTTATACAAGGTTCAAATCAGGCTTGTATATAGATCTTGCATTAGTTTCTATTGCTGCTGTAACAAATTGCTACAAATGCAGTAGCTAAAATAAGACATTTAAATGTATTGTCTCAGGATTCCCGAGATAAGAGGTCCCAGATCAGTTTCACTGATAAAATCAAGGTATTATCAGAACACTCACTGTTTAGAGGTCTAGGGGAAAACCCTTCCGGCTTTTTTCAGCTTCTGGTGGCTTTTTGTATTTTTGGCTTGTGATCCCTACCTCTGTCTTCAAAGAGCATTACTCCAATTTCTGCTTGTGTTAGCCACTGCCTTCCCTCCAGACACCGACTCTTCCTACCTAAATATTATGGACTCTTGCGAATGTATCGAGTTCATCTGCCTATCCCATGACAATCCTCTTCATCTCAATACCTTTGATTTAATCACATCTGTACGATCCTATTGTTTATATAAATTAACATTAAAGAGACCAGGGATCAGGATGCAGACATATTTGAGGATTCATAACCCAGCACTGTCGAAACATGTGGAAGAGTTAAATCCAAGTTGGGAAGTGATGAATGGAGCAAAAGGTGTTGCCTAAGAGTCAGGAGAATTATTGGTTAGATCTCATATGGCAGTTTTCTCACAGTGAGATCCTGGGTAAGTCCCTTCATGTCCGCAGGCCTCCTCTGCAAAACACCAGGGCTAAAGCTAGTGATTTACTACTTTCTTGGATTGTGGGTTCCCAGAAGGTATATGCTGCAGTATGCTTTTACCCTGGCCTCACTCATGAATTCCCGTGCCCCCTGTGACTTCAGAAACAAAGAAATCCAGGAAAAGATTTCAGTATGAATGAGAAAGGGCTTCTGGCTTCCCATTGCTAACAAGAATTTCCTCCAGACCTCCATCACAGCCTGATCTTAATTTTAGGGAGAAAGAGGACAGAGAAATGGACTACATAACATTAAAAACTGAACTTTTCCCCTTTAGTGGTTTATTTCAATACAAACATATATTCAGTAGCCTTGAAATTTGAAACACAAAAACTGGAACAGCCCATCAAAGTACACTATAACTGCTTATTACCCACTCACCCCTTAAAAAGTAGAAGGGAAATCAAAGAGCTAAAATTATTGCTTGTGCATCTGGTACACATCATTATATTCTAGATAACTTAGTCATGCACAAGACTAAACAAAAAATACAGTCAGAGACATTACTAAAGTGCACGCTCATTTAGATTAAGAGTTCCGGAGAGGACGGACTAGAAGACTTGTGTCATAACATGCCTGTCACCTAGCTCAGTGCCCAGCTAAGAGTAAGCGGCCAATGAATGAGTCGAATTGAATCAAGGTCCTTCAATACTCTTCGTAAAATGTGAATGCGCCGTGTGATTTGGGACAGATCAAGTAGAGTGCTGTCAGATGGGACTAGAAGCACAGAGATGGTGAGGCTGTGTGTGGGAGTTGGGGGGCCCTGGTGTGAACATAACAAAAACTAAGAGTGGAGGGCTCTCAGCGTGTGCCCTAGGCTTCCTTGTTTGCCAGTAGCATCTTGAAATACAAACTCAGCAACACAGATAAAATTTGATTCGCTTTTAAAAAGTGAAAAGTGATCGTGCAGGTGAAGGTGAGGCTACTAGAACAGGAATAAAACATACCCACAGAAGCAGCCTGTGGCTTGGGAGAAGCCAAAGGGCAGAGCCTCTCAACTGAGCACTGAACAGAGGCTGCTGTTTGGTTTGGTTTTTAACTAAAGCCCTGGCGCCCTCTAGCGGGAGGACAGAAGTCCAGCATTTATAGCGAAGTGTGCTCTCTTGGAAGTGTGTCCCGGCTTTGGAATCACGTTTGTTTTGAATACGGTGTTTCCTTTATACTAAGCTTTTGCTGCTGTTGTTTTTCTCCTCTGTTTTAAAAATTCACTTCTTCTATCTCTGAGCAAGGCCAGGATCTCAGGTCTGAGGACAATTACTGTAGGCTTATTATACCTTTTTAATTTAAATTTAATATTTAATTTAAATTTAAATTTAATGTTTAATGTTAAATTTAAATTTAATTTAAATTTTTTCAGCCAGTGAAAAAACATTTCAAATTCCATAAGTCCATCCTTAAAGATGTAATTTACACCACAGCAGTTAACTTGGCATTTAAATAGACCACAATTTATAAAGTAATCCAAATTAATTCCCTGGAAGATTCCTTAGAATTTACTACCTTTGGTCTGAAAAACATCTGATAAAGAGTCTCGATTTTAATAGTAGCGAGAAGAGAGGAGACAGTGTCCCTCTTACCTTTCATTGCATCTACATCTAGATGAAGAGAATATGTGGCATACATCCAGGAGCTTTGGTCCCAGACTGGACGGGTGATCTCCAACATACGTGAAGTCTGCAACCAGATAATACTCTGTTTAGCTTAGAATACACTGAAGACCCTTCGGAAATCTTGACAACCAGACTCCAGGTAAGTGGCAACTTTTAAGAAAGGGGAGGCATTTGAGAATTCCATAAGGATCCACCCTCCGAGATGGATCTTGGAGACGGTCCAAGGTCACCAAATCAATGACCATCCTCTGAATAGGAGTGAAAAGAGGACACTGTCCTTGCTTTTAAAGAGGACGTGGTCAGGAGATGGCCTATTTTCAGAACCATCCTTCACCAAATGTGTGAGTAGGAAAGAAAAAAAGTCAAATTATTAGAATTTGAGAAGAATGAAGAAAGAGGGAACATAAATCAAATCAGACTCTCTCCAAGAAAATAAATACTTCCCTTTCCTCCGTAACTTTGAAGAGAAAGGGGGGAGTTGCCAGTGGGCTCTGCCGACGGCCCCGCCCTCCCTCCTCCGCGGCCGCGGGAGCCTCGGGGTTCAGCACCTCGGAAAGCGCCCCCTCCGGCGAGCCGGGGTTACGCGTGCTCCTTGGGGCCGCCCCACCACCAGCCCCGGCACCGTGGAGCGCGCGAATATAACTGGGCGCAGCGTCTTCGGCAATTCACTGGGAGTTAACAGCAGAGAGACTGAGACACCGCAGACCTCCGGGCTGTGAGAGCGAGGTGGATGTAACTTTCCGATCTCTAGCTCTCTCTGAAAGGACAGAATCCTCGTCCCAGCAGCAGCAGAAAAAAACAACAAAGGTATCGGAAGGAGGAGCGGTCGGGAGTTGCGCCCCAGAGCCGCGAGGTGGGTTCTGCGTCACTGCCTAAGTGACAGCGGGAAACCGAGAGGCGCGATCTCCGTGGTGCGGTGGGAACCCAGAGACTTTGCCTTTTGCTGGAGACTGCTGGACGCAGGCAGCCCCCTTTGGACTCTGCCCTCTGATCTCCCTTTCAGCTCCAGGGCGGACGCCCAGCTCGACTCCTGCGCCCAAGACGGCTCCCCGCGCGCGCAGGGCGCACAGAGCACCCAGCTCCCAGGCGCTGTCTTTGCCTGCTACTTTGAGAGCCCCCGAGTACACCGCGCGCTCGGCCGGGAAGCACACCCGGGCAGAGCCTGCTGCTTTAGTTCCTGTTCTCCAGGCATGACCTAGAGGTACCTGCGCCTGCAGGTGGCTGCTGCAACCACGACAGCCGCCATGAAAAAGGCTGCTGGAGGTGAAGAGCTGGCAGAACTCTTCAGACTGATCCCGGACCTTCTGGAGGCGGCCAACAGGAGTGACAACGCGTCCCGGCAGCTTCAGGACTTGTGGTGGGAGCTGGGGCTGGACTTGCCTGACGGTGCTGTGCCGGGGCATCCCCCGGGCAGCGACAGGGCAGAGAGCTCGGACACGGAGGCCCGCGTGCGTGTTCTCATCAGCGCGGTGTACTGGGTGGTTTGCGCGCTGGGGCTGGCGGGCAACCTGCTTGTGCTCTACCTGATGAAAAGCACGCGAGGCTGGCGCAAGTCCTCCATCAACCTCTTCGTCACCAACCTGGCGCTGACGGACTTTCAGTTCGTGCTCACTCTGCCCTTCTGGGCGGTGGAGAACGCGCTCGACTTCAGGTGGCCCTTCGGCAAAGCCATGTGTAAGATCGTGTCCGTCGTGACGTCCATGAACATGTACGCCAGCGTCTTCTTCCTCACCGCCATGAGTGTGGCGCGCTACCACTCGGTAGCCTCAGCTCTTAGGAGCCACCGGGCCAGAGGGCGCGGCCGTGCTGACTGCTGTGGCCGGAGCCTGCAAGACAGCTGCTGCTTCTCGGCCAAGGCGCTGTGTGTATTGATCTGGGCTGCTGCCGCGCTGGCCTCGCTGCCCAATGCCATTTTTTCTACCACCATTAAGGTGATGGGTGAGGAGCTGTGCCTGGTGCGCTTTCCGGACAAGTTGCTGGGTGGTGACAGACAGTTCTGGCTAGGCTTGTACCACTTGCAAAAGGTGCTGTTAGGCTTCCTGCTGCCTCTGGGCATCATCAGTCTGTGCTACCTGCTGCTAGTGCGCTTCATCTCCGACCGCCGCGTGGTGGGGACTGAAGCAGCCGCCGCTGGGGGAGGCCTGACTGGAGCCAGCGCTCGGAGACGGTCCAAGGTCACTAAATCAGTGACCATCGTGGTCTTATCCTTTTTCCTGTGTTGGCTGCCTAACCAGGCCCTCACCACCTGGAGCATCCTCATAAAGTTCAACGTGGTGCCCTTCAGCCAGGAGTACTTCTTGTGCCAGGTGTACGCCTTCCCCGTGAGCGTGTGCCTGGCGCACTCGAACAGCTGCCTCAACCCCATCCTGTACTGTCTCGTCCGCCGCGAATTCCGCAAGGCGCTCAAGAACCTGATATGGCGGCTCGCATCGCCCTCGCTTACCAACATGCGTCCTTTCACCGCCACCACCAAGCCAGAGCCAGAAGATCACGGGCTGCAGGCCCTGGCGCCGCTCCGTGCAGCCGCCGAGCCTGACCTGCTGTACTACCCGCCTGGCGTGGTGGTCTACAGCGGGGGGCGCTACGACCTGCTGCCCAGCAGCTCAGCCTACTGATGCGGGCCAAGACTCAGGGCATGCAGTAGAACAAAGCAACCTACTCCCGGGCAGGGAAAGGGGAGAGGGGGTGACCGGAGACTGAGGTGCCCCACTTCAAGAAGTAGGAAGGAAGAGGATGGGGAAAAGGTGGAGTGACCTGGGAACAGGCTGGAGGGCCTTCTCTGGAAAAGAAAGAATACAAAATCAGGCACACAGTGGAAGTTGGCAAAGCAGCAGAAATCATCCCGCAGGACCTGGCCATCAGTCTGACCCCACTGAATCCCACCTGTGTCCTGTCCACACGCCACATACCCTGGGCAGTGAGGGGCTCCCAGAAGCAGAGAGGCATCGGGAAAGTCGGGAACTAGGGGTGCAGGGAGTGGATGTCAGCCAGATGATGCACAGCTAACTGAGCATTTATTCCAGTGATGTTCTTGGAGCTGTTGATAGGGCCTTCGAGCTGCCTCCAGACAGAAAAGCCATCCCCCAAATCCTTCCTTTGCTCTTTGGTGTGTGAGACTGTCTCGAGGAACAAAGGTCTGACTTGCTGCCCTGGGGGTGAGTTTGGAAGAAAGGACTTTTCTCAGAGTTGGGAGAAAGGCTTGGCCATGTTGGTCTGCCCCAGAAGAAATGATGAGGGAGACGCACCTCCAGTGGAGCCGTGGTATCATCTGAGTTTTCTACAGGGTGAGTGGGCATGTGCTAAGTTTGATTGCCATCTCACAGTCTCTGAGCTCAGCTGTCACCAGGGAAAAATGCCTGTCCCAAGCAGAAGAGAGAGATTCGTTTGAGGGGCGGCCTTAATGCAGGAGAGAACAGTGTGATTATAGAGGCTGAGTAGAAAAATGTCCTTAGGCTACTGGCCCCACAGGAACATGGTGGCCACCCTAAGTAAGCAGGATGTGCCGCAGGTGCACCTTGGGAGCCCTCTGGAACAAGCAATCTGGGTGCCTGGAGATACTGTTCTCTTCAGTCACATACTGTAGGTGAGCTGGGCTGGGGAGCATCCTGGAAAGCTGTCCTGGGAGCAAGGGCACATATGCAGTCCTCATCTTTATTGTCTGGAAATTGGGATGCTCCTTTCATTCAGCCTCTGTACCATAAAATAGAAAGCTGCTCCGTGAGGTTTAGAGTATGCTTAGATGAATAAAAGACGCTGTGGAAATGTGCAGTGGCTTCCTGCAGACCAAATTCCTAAAAGCTGGAGTCTGTCCTTTGAAGAAGAGGTGTGAAGTGGGAAAAGGAACCAAAGGTGCAAGTAAAGTCGTCCTATAGGGTGGAGACTACTGGAAAGACTGTTCTGATAGAATTGCCAGAATTTCAGGTGTGAGGTTCTCTATTGCTCATATTACTGACAAGAGAAGGTAAGAAATAAGAATTCCCACAGGGTGATACCTTAACCAAATCCCAGTTACTCTAAAGACTACTTTGCGCATTGCATGTGCCTGTTGAATTCTTTCCTAACTTCCAGATAGTCAGTGGGACTCTCAGAAAAGTGACTCACATTCCTCATGACAACTCTGTGCAGCAGTTTAAGATATTAAAACCCTTACGAAGTGTTTTCTTGAGGCTGTTCTGAGAACTGAGATCAAACATCAACCCACCAACCCACCTGCCAGGGTAGATAGAGGTGGTATTGTTTCCTTTGACAACTGTTTGGGGTTCAAGAAACTGGTAATGCACTAATTTTAATACAATAAATAATCATTAGCAAATGTGTCTAAATGGTCTCATGAACTGTAGAACTATTTAGTGATTTTGTTGAAATTTTCTGTAATGTCTGAGATTTAAGGTTCAACATATGAGATCTACAAACCTATCATCCTTTGTCCCACTGTCTGAAACACAACACAGTACAATTATTGAATATTCATATAACTTTCTACAGAAACAAAAGCTACTAGATCTCAATCTTTCCAAACTTTGTGAAGTCACCTTTCAGAAAACAGACTAGTGCTTCTGTTTCAAAGTAGTCATTTTCGTCTTCCTTTATCTCTCATAGGTAAAATTTATTGATATTAATATTTACTAGTAACTGAGCTAACAAAGGTTGAAAAATAAACTGCCTACGTCTAATACAAAATAAAATCAGCACGAGAAAGAACAAACTGCCTACTACCACAGCAGGATATCTATGTACATCATCAATTTTAGGCACTTACTGAGATTCCTATTACAGCAACTTGAAATTTCAATTTTGACACTAGGATTATGTGTGTGGGTAGCTCAGAATTCCTAGGCATGTGTGTTGAAGCGTGTTCTTCTGCTACTGTGGGTACTAGTATAAAAAATAAAGAAGGGGTTGGAGGAAAAGTCTTCAAGAAGAAACTCTGCAATAAGGCTAACCTTGTCTAAGTCCAAAGCTGTGGGCTTCTGAAAACATGGCAGGTGGGATCAAAGACCATGACTTCTGTCTACCATAAGAATAAAAGAGTCAAAGAGGACATGGTCAAATGAAGTGAAATCATCATCACTTTTTGCACACCTGTTGTGTGCCAAACCTTGTGCTGAGTGTTGAGATCAAGGACATGAACCAGAGCTTTTCTGAATTCTATATTTAGAAGGACGGACAACCAGGGACACAAGCAAGATAAGACAGTGAGTTGAATGTTGTAGTAAAGCTAAAACAAAGTGTTTTAGGAATACAGAGGAAGGAAAAGTCAGTGCTGCAGGGGATAAGAAACTTCTTGACAAACATAGTGTTTGACATGGGCCTAGAAATATGAGTACAATTTAGGCAGAAAAATATGGGTGGTGAGAATATAGGTAGGATGTGTGGCTATCAAAGGCTTTTTGGTTGGAATATGAGGTACTTGATTCAGAAAGCAAAGCATTGTAGTTTCCCCCTCTCCTCTAAGATTCCCAGGATTTTTTACTGAAAATACGTATGTCCATATATTCGTTTTATTTTTTTTGGAAACAGGACTTTCTTTTGCCAGACAGGCTATGTCATCAGTGTACTGAGAATAAATTCCTAGGTTCCTGGAGCTGGTTGGAGGCTTTTTTAATTGGATTTTATCAATTAATTCAAATCTCAGTAGAGTTGAGTTCAAATAAAGTATTTGCATACTTATTTAAGAGAGAGTGAGAGAGAGAGAGAGAGAAAGAGAGAGCACTTTCTCTAGCTCCTACCCTCAGCCCTTTAGCATATATCTAATGTTTGAAACGTTACTGTCTGATGCGTCGGCGCCACTTGTGCTAAAGACCATGCCCCGTGCCCATATTTGAGTTCTTAGGGGTCCAGGTGGGATGGTCCTCTCCACAGAATGTCTTAGCTGGCCATGCGTTGGCGTTTCCAAATCTTCAAACACTAAAATGGTCATTGGAGAAAGGCAGTACACTGAACCCTGGAGATGATTCCCTTTCTAAACTTTGCAGAGGTCAAGGACAGGTAGAGGAAGCCAGAGAGGTGGATCGATGCTGTTTGTTTTTTACTACAGAGATTTGTGTGATGTTGATCCTCGAAACACGTCCTCAATATCATTCATGCTCTGGGGTTGGCAGTGAGTGTTTTCCCTGGTCACTTTTTTGTATTGGTTGTGATCTCATTTCTCCAGCGTGGACGATGGGGGGAGGGATAGACTAACACTGTGATAATCGAGTAGCAGCAGAGAGCAGGCTCTGGGCAGCAGCAAGGTAAAAGCTGAAGCAGTACAGGAAGGAGAGAGTGAGTGTGAGGCACAGAGACAGTGCCGCCTTTTGAGACTGATGGATAAATTGGGAAGGGGCAGGAGGCTCCTACGAGACTGACAAATGGTCATCTCTCTGCAAGTGTTTTTAGCCTGGTAGTCTGCCCCTAGACCTGGGCAGCCAGGGCCACTGCCCTCATCTTGTCATTAGAGGACCCTGATCCGCACCACTCCCCCCGCCATGCCCTGCCCTGCATGGCCAGGAAGCCTCCCCCACATTCTAGATTACGTTCCAGCACCCGAGACCTCAGAATCCCCGTCCAAATGCCGAGTCTGTCTATAAGGGCGTGTGGAGCCTTGCTTGCGTGCATCTTCCAGAGGCAGAGCACACTCTTGCGTCCCTGTACCCCTGGGTGTGCGGAGCGGCTAAGGCTGGCTGTTTGTATCAATGGTAGAAAGTGGAGAGGCACGGGTGGCTATGGATGTCCTCCTGCCAAAGGGCACACAAGGACTCTCACGGTGCTGGACAGAGACAAGAATCACCCTCCTGCCCAAACTTCCCACTTCTCAGAGACAACTCATTTCCTTTCTCAAAATTTCTTTACAGCACTGAAGGGTTTGATCAGTTAGAAACTCACCTGGGGCGATGACTATACTACCAAACTCCAAGATAAGGTAGGAAAAGAATCGCGTAACTTTTTTAACTTTAAAAGGCAGGTGGGCAACTCTTCATTCTGCACTAATCGGGCACACTGGGAGTCATGTAGGTAAGGACTGGAGTAGACTGGAGTGGACCTCAGGATGGGGGATGGGCAAGTGCCTTTAGCAGCCGTGACCATCGCTTGTTACCATTCATTGAACACTGACCAAGTGCCAGCTATCAGGCTAGGTGCTATCTCTGCAGGAAGCAGCAGAAACAGACACCCTAGGACCAAAGCCCAGCTCTGCCACTTACGGCTGTGTAGCTTCAGATAAGTTATGCAACACCTCTCTGCCTTAGTTTTCTCATCTGCAAAATGGAGATTAGTAACAACACCAACTCTCAGAATTGCTGTGTTGACACAGGTAAAACATTTAGAATAGTAGTGAGCAGTCTATGCTCTATATTATAAATGACTGCAACTCTCTGAGATAGGAATTGTTATTCGAAATGTATAGAGTAGTGAGTGTAGCTCAGGAAGATTAAATAGCTCACCAGTGAGTAGCAAAGCCAGGATTCACAACCAGTTGGGTTCCAAAGCTCGTGGTCTTCCTGCTAAGCACACTGGCCTCCAAGATGCTGAAAACTTCACCAAAGAGGAGGCAGTTGGAGGAATATGGCTGGAGGAAAATTACTTAGCTTGGAGCAAGAACATTGAGAGATTTTCCTACCAACTCCAGAGAATGAAACAACAGCACAGACTAGACAGGAATAATTTTTACTGTGTAATAAAATGAGCATGGAAGGGTCAAGTGGACTTCTCAGAATGTCATACATTAATAGGGATTAATTATGAGCAAATTACAAATAAATCAACATCATAAAAATCATCAGTCATATCTTGAGTATTTGTAAATTTGGTGAAATATGTGACTCTTCAACTATGTAAGCAATGCTGACTTTTAAAAAAAAAGTATAATAAGTATAAATATAAGCATCACAGGTAGAATTAGTCTGCTATGTGGAGAACAGACCCTCTCTCGCCTGTCTTTGCACTGAGATGCAGTGAGGAAAATACAGTGTGTGGTATGCTCCCAACCACACTTACCCTTTACACTAGTACACAGAGGTAGCGTCCAGAAAAATGCTACGAAAACATGTGTCTGCTGCACAGGGGGCCAGACTCAATGTGTTGGGTAGGCAGAGGACCTCAGGTGAAATCACCATGCAGGACACCCAATGGGGAGACCCTAAAGTTGTAGAACCAGAGAAAAGAAGGATTCCTGGCCATGTGCATTACTTGTCTGAGGTCAGGATCAATGTCTCTTTATTTACCTAATCCACATATCTAACAAAGAGAGCCACAAAGCAACAGCCAATCAACGCCACCGCAGAGGCCGTGATCACCACAACAATGACACTCCCAGCTGTATTGACCAGCAAGCCCAGAGCGCCTCCGACCAGAATCTGAGCTAGTTGCACCATGCAGGTGAGTGCCGCGCAGTCCACGCCCTTCCCACGTTCCATCACACTGCTGCCTGGGGCCTGCTGCCTCTGCAAGGCAAGCACACAAATACACTGTGAGCTAAAGGAGCTGTCACTTAGGGCCGAGATCAGCAAGCTTTTTCTGTGAAGAGCCAAATAGTGAATACCTTTGTGGGTCAGAAGGCCTTGGCTGTAACTCCCTTCACAGTGCAAAAGCATTCCATCATAACTTTATAGACATGAGTGCTTAATTTCATGTTGTTTTTATTTATCACAAGGCATTATCTTTCTCTGGGATATTTTTCAGTCATTTAAAAATTTAAAATAAATTTTTGATCATGGACTGTACAAAAACAGGCAGTAGGCCTCCTTTGGCCATGAAGCCTGATTTATAGCCGCCAGAAAGTTTCATCTTGCTTGATGCTGTCTTCCCTGCCTGTCCCGAATTCCTAAAATCCACCATGAACACATATGAGATTTAAGGGTTAATATGTGCAAAATTATCTCTTCCTAACAAGTCAAATACAATGTGGTAATACCCAATAAAGAAAGAGTAAATTCCATTCTTTTTCTGCTTAGTGTTAAAGATTCAAACACTTTCAAAAGATTTCAAACACTTTCAAAAGGCTAAACCTCTCAAACACTCAGGGAAAGCAACATAAAAATCCATTCAACCCCTTCAAAAATGATCGTTTGATTAATGATCTCTGTTAACTATTTAATGGCTTATTAATGTTTAATATTAATAAATTAACAATTAACATTGACTATTTGACTTCAATTGATTAACATTGCAATATTTTGGCCGTTTCTTTTTTTGGGGGGAAGGCGCTGGGGATCAAACTCAGGGCCTTGCACTTGCTAGGCAAGTGCTCTACCACTTGAGCTAAATGCCCAGCCCCTGGGCTGTGTCTTTTATGCTAGGCTTTGTGTAAAGTTCTTTTCTAGTCAGTACTTTATTTCACCCTCACTACCTCCTTAGATGAACGTATTATCATTATTCCCATGATAACAATAGTACTAGCTATTATTGTTTTAGCCCTTAGCAGAAAGGTACTACGTAGGCACCATGTTAAGCACATTCCATACCCTATCTTGCTTGATTTTTCAACAACTTTATATTGTGTGTGTTGTTATTTCTATTTGACTAATGATGAAATTAAGTTCAAATGTGGTGATTTAATATACTATTACATAAAATAAGCCTTGTGCAAAAAGGAGCATAGTATCCTTTTAATAGGCAAGGAAAATAAGAAAATAAATTCACATTTGATTTTCACTTTAAAAACTGGGCAGATAGAAAACTAATAAGTGTAGCAACATATCGTGGCTAGGAGGAATAGCAAAGTCATGAAAGGAGCCACTGTACGATGCACACGTTTGTTTATGATTGTGACTGTTGAGCCATGTGACTATAGTGCCTCATCTAAAATGAACTCGTTTTAAAAGTGCTGTCTGTCTAATAAATAAATTAATAACATCCCCAGGGTCACCCAGCTTCAAAGCAGGGGATGCAGACTTTGAATCTGGGTTTCTCTGAGACTAAAGCTCATGTGGTTTATCCCTTGGTGCCATGTAGCCTTCTCTGCAGAGGGAGTTCTTTGTGATGATGGCAAAACTCCTATCTTCCCTGAAACACTGGTGACCATGTTTGCCAAAAGATGAGGACAGCGAGCTACAACCCTTGTTTGAAAAGCCCTAATTCCTAGTACGGTTCTGCCCTGCTGCATTTGCCAAATTAAATGATGCAAGAGAAGGTTGGAATTAGTCACATGGACGTGTGTTTAGTGTTTTTGCAGTTTTGTGCTGAGAGGGTCTAAACTCATTGGCTTTTACATCACTGCTCTAGTTAAATAACAATATGCCTATTTGCATGGAGAATAAATTGCACATTTCTGTTGGAAGAGGTAATCATTTTAGACCAAGAATATCCAACCTGATGTTCTTCTAGGAACTGCTTAGGCTCTCCCTCGCTGATCTGAGCTCCAAGCCATGGAGGGGTAGGTATCCTTCGAGGTAGCACGGAGGGGATGCTCACCCATGCCTCCTCCTGCACCTCACTAAAGCCAGGCCTCCCAAAGGCACCGTTGCTGGGAATTTCCTATCAATACCCGTAACTCCCAGAATTCTACCCTGCTCCTCTGCAGTCCTTGGGCATCCAAACAACTGTAGGGTGGTTATGGGAGACCTGGGTCCCCCTTTCTTTGTGTGACTGTGGAGTGTTTCTGCAGCATCACTGAGCCCACTTTTCCTAGTCAGACAGACAGGAGTACCAGTTCTCATTCTGTAGCTCACCAGTGCATCTGGGGCTGGAGGGAGGAGAAGGAGAGGACCCAGTTGCGCCCATTATGATTGACTGGATAATTTAGTGCTGCTGTTTTAAGAATTCCTATTTTCCAGCTCTGCTCTGTACTTTCCTCCCAAATCTACGCCACATGTATACACCACTAACAGCTTTTAGGTGAGTCCAGATGTTACGCAGGGCAGGGATTCAGTGAGCACACACCTCTTTTTCCTCCTCACGGTGGTACTCAGCGATGAGGTTAAAGGGTACAGTGTACAGGGTGCTGGACATTACGCCAAACAAGGTGCACAGGACCAGGGTGGAGTAGACATTTGGGAAGAGTCCTATGAATCCCGTGCCCAAGCCAAACAGCAAATACCCCATGAAGTACAGACCCTTTAAGCCGATGTAGGATACCAAAGCCTTCTGAAAGTCTGCAGAGAGAAGAAAAGGAAAAATGACAGCTGGCAGTGGCTCACAGCATTTAATAATTTCAGACAATCCTTTCTTTTGAAGATTTGCTTTTTTAGGAGACTTTTTCTGATACTAAGTTAGGAACAAAAGAGCCTCCTTATCTCTGGGTTGAAAACAGCTGGCTTTTGGTATCTGTTTCAAACCCTCTACATAGAAGACAGCTTGAAATCTCCTTGCTAGGCTGATTTTCTTTTCCATAGAGGAGAATAAGGCACAGTTTAGCAAACAGCTGAATAGCAAAAGGATGCAAAAGAAGGTATAAAAAACCCTGCATTGGCTATGGGCTCTTGGAGCTGCCAGGCATGTAAGAAAAGTGGGGATTATTCTAATGAAAGAGGTCTGGCTCTGAGCTAGAAACATGGTTCAGTGGTTGAGCACGTGTAAGGCCTTTGTTTTAATCTCCAGCACTGTTTTAAAAAATCAATATTAATAAAACAAAAATCACAAGAGGCCTGGTTCAGTAAGACCAAAATGATAATGTATATTTATCCTGAACCTACCATCCAAGGTCACCTGAGGAAAATTAGGTCAAGAAGATTTTGCAGAATGACCCAAGTCATCCACAGTCTCTTAGATCCCACCTTCATGTAGTCTGCATGTATAGGGAGGGAGTAAAAGATGTACAGTTCTCTGAAACACTTTCTCTGACGTGCCAGCCCCTCCCAGGCTGGTAAAGGGCCCACAATGCCCTTGGCTGGCTCCCTCACATAGACAAGTTTCTTAACTTCGAACCACCTCAGCTTTCTCATCTGAAAACTGGGAACGACAAAACTCTTTGTTTTGGAATTACTGTCAGGATCAAATGAGGGAATGTCTGAAAAATAATGCAGCCAGATTATGAGGACATAAAAGATATCCAATTAATGTGACTATGGCTATTTCAACAAACACCGGCTGGTCTGAAGACAGCTGACTTTTAACTTGATTCCTCTCCAAGCAGGAAAACTTGATTTGCTCATACAACTGTAGGAATAGAGCTAGTTTATTTAAAAAAAAAATTCTGTTTTGAGACATTTTACAGTGTTTTCCACAAAAATAAGGAAAACTCTCCTAACTCATTAGTCTTCCTTTTTAAATGTTTTAAACCTGCACATTTATCTTTCTTCTACCCAATTCTACCATAACGCATGAACCAGAGGATACAGATATTGAAATGTACTTATTCAACAATCGAACTTTCTATATCTATCCAAATAATTATCAGACTTCTACCTTACAGACAAGAAACTTGGTTTGTATTGCATTTGAATCAACTGTGAAACAAAACAGCGTCTGGGGTCATTGGATGGAAGACAAGCTCTGGGAAAGACAAGCAGACAGCATTGAACCTTCTATTAAACTTATCCCGTGTCTGGAGGGTTCTTGCTAAGGTTGAAAATATGAGCAGTACAAGCTAGGTCAGTTTCATAATAAGTCTGGATAAGTCTGTTTGTTTAGTGATTACATTTATGTACAAAAGTAATCTAAGGTGTCTAAGTACCTGAAAGATACCATCAATATTTAGCTCTTGTCCAAGGATAAAGAGATATTTCCAAACATAAATAACTTCAGTACAAACGCTGAAAGTCTGAAAAAATGCTGTACTTATGGAGGGAAGTCAGTAAATTTGAGGATCAAACATGCAGTGCCCTCTGATAGGTCTGATACTCAGGGGTAGCTGTCTCTTTACACGGAGTTCTCCTTAGGGCTAAAGGGAAATTGTTGATTTAATCACCACCCATGAATAGTAGTGTCCATTAAGAACAATTGATAAGGCTATTCTAATCGATGTAAGCGTGGCTTACTATGCAAAAGGAGCTTGAAAACAAGCCCCTTATCACCACATTCCACCCCATCTCAGGGTTGCTCTACTGAGGTGTATTAGAGATGCTGGACTTGCATCCGATGTTATGTGATGAATCCAAAATAGAGAGCAATAAAGTGTGCTCTGGAAGTGGCAGAAATGACAGATTCTGGCCAGGGTGGACTAGTGTACAGGGGATAATCTTGCATGACTTCATAGAGGAAGCAATATTTAAGCCTGGTCAAGAGGAAAAATTAGGAATTACATTGGTGGAGGAGTAGAAGAAATCAGGTAGAAGAAACTGAAAGTTGTGGCAAATCCCCAGGGATGAGAAAGTCCGTGCAGGTCATCAAGGGTGGTTAATTTGCATCAAGAATAGAAGTCAAAGAGTGAACTACAACAATCTGAAAATATTTAAATACCAAGTTCAGGATGTGGACTTTGTGTTGCAGGCATGGAGAGGTGGGCTAGTTCGTACTTTATAAATAAAATTTTGTCTTGAATTCACAATAGTAGGGCTCTTATAGATGTATACACCAGTAAGGTTTAGAAGACTATTTAAATAATAGTTTATTTCATACACAGGGCTTTTAATAAGAAAGGGCCTAAATATAACATGTTTTATAAATATTCAAATGTCATGAATTTCATACAGGAATTCAAGCTGGAGTAATTGAATGGGATCTAGCAGGGGTTCTTTGAGGAGAAGAAGTTAGAATTGACACAAAGTTAAAACACTAATCATGTGTAGAAAAATGTGCTCCTTTTATGAAAAATGAAGGTAGTAGTAAATAGGCCCCATACCCATGAAATCACAATTAGACTCTTTTGGTCTGTCACTTTCTGATTCCATTTTAAGTACTTGAATGTTCCTCCAGGATTTTCTTAGTTCACACACTCCCAGAAGGAAGAAAAGTGTTTGTAAAGAAATGTAAACTTTGTGGTGTTTTCTAAATTTTTCCAGACATCCATGTATTTGTCATACATCTGGTATTACTAGGAGAAGAAAATAGACGGAAAAATACAAAGTCTTGTTTCTGTGGTCAGAGCCCTTTTGAAGACACCCTCAGGAGAGGAAGACTTACAAGAATAAACTGAAGAAAACACAGAGTTGATGCACAAGCCCCAACATCCAATCTCGACCCCTCTTTCGTACATGAGAAACTCTGTGGAGTTGTGTGAGCTATAAGGATCCCCGTGGTACACAATCTGAAAGAAAGGGCGAGGGTAAGGGCTGGTGAGCCACAAAGGCACTGTGGCAGAGATTTCTTCTCGTGTGCTCCACTTCTCCACCCTTGGGAAGAGCAGCAAACAGGTAGCTGCCCGATGGGGTGCTCCCTAGGTCACACAGCTCATTCTTTCATGGCCCAGTCTCCACTTTCTTCTAATCACGACCCCCTTCCAATCTCAGAACATTTCCCCTGGATCGTTAACCTCTCTGTTCCACTAACATCTGGCCTCGCCTAACTTAGGCAGTCCTTCCACGCCTCCTCTGGTGTAGACAACAGGCTTTTGACTCATCTCCACACATGCCATTTCTCTTCCTGTTTGAATGTGTCCTACTCCTTTTACTTTTCTGCAAATCCTACTCACTCCTCAAGGCCGGATCATGCTGGGCCTCCTTTATGAGGCCTGCCTTGATCTCTCCCGCTCATACTGGTTGGCCCCTATTTGTTGTATTTAATCGAGCACTAGTAGGTCTCACATTGTCCTTTAGTTATAGCACCCTGCTTCCAAAACTTCTCTGTAAGCGAGCTCCTTGAATGTGCTCTTTCCCGTACCCTTACGGTGGCTATTCAGGAGGCCAGCCCAGAAGAAGGCATTGATTGCCGGACTGACGTGTGAGTCATCATGTATGCGTGCAGACTTGTTCTTTACCTGGCCCATGAAATCTGTGAAGAAGAGCATGTTGGACAGGAAGGCAGTCCATCCGATGAGGTGGCTGATACAGAGGCAGCGGTAGTAGGGAGGCATGCTCTCCAGCGCCCTCAGGAGGGACTTTATGGTCATCGCCCTCGGAGCCTGGAATGAAACACGAAACAGGTGTGACCTTCAGCCAGCTGCACAGAGGCATGTCACGTATCTGTTGCTTGGCCATTCCACAGGGTCCTTTTTCCTGGACGTAGCACTTAAATTTCCATGGAATAGACTCAGAGGAGGTGATCTGTTCCACACGAGTGGCTGTTTACATAGTAGTTTCAGGCCCAGAATAGACTTTTTTATGAACTAAGAGCAGATACTGGGCATGGTGCTAGCTACAGGCAAATTTCTAGCATCCTATCTTTGAATGACACTGCTGCACGGGGTCAACTCTCATAGTCCCCAGCCAGCCATCAGGTGATTATAGTTCTCCGATTTCTTGATTCTGAGAGCATATTTGGCCAAATCTAAGATGACCTTCCTGATCTCTGTCCCCTGGCGGCCCCATGATTATGGTCTATTACATGGCAAAGACATTTTGTAGATAAAGTTAAATTACCTGATCATTGGCCTGGAGTTAATCAAAAGATGAATGGTAGAACCCTGGTTGAGTCACATGGGCCCGTGCAAGTCCAGCACTAAAGGGACTGAACTCCACAATAACCTCCATGAGCTTCAGGGAGGGCTCTCTTCCTGTTGAGCTCCAGACGAGAACCCAGCACTACTGACATCTTAATTTCCACTTTGGCAGACCCTGAGAAGAGTCCGCTTAGACTTCTGACGTATAAAACAGGCAGATGATTAAAGGTTGTTCTTTTAGGTTCTAAGTTTATAGTGAATTTTTTATCCAATGACAGAAAACTGCTCTTATCCAGGCACCTCACTTCTCTCAGGTCATTTCTCTGGGTTCTGTTAATAGTGGATGTGTGTGAAAGAGCCTTATGTCAAGTTAAAATTTCAATAAGGTAGAACACTATAAGCACATATACACGTATAAATGACTGTACTTGCCACAGATTCTTTAATTTAGATTTAGATTATGTTAAAACTGGAGACAACAATTATATTTTGGTTTTGAAAACTTGAGGGAATGAGAAACTTTAAACTATTGACACAATTATTTGAAACAAAGAATGCAACAAGCTCTAACAGCTTGTCATATAGGAAAAGAAAAGCAACAAGCTCTAACAGCTTGTCATATAGGAAAAGAAAAGCAACAAGCTCTAACAGCTTGTCATATAGGAAAAGAAAAAACCTTGGAATACCAAGCAATCATCTTCCCTGATGATACTGACTGTGAACATCAGCCATGGTGACGTGATGGATCTTTCTGGTCAGATTTTTATTTATTCTGAATTTTGACATGATAAAATTGAGTCCAGCTAGTTTATTTTTGTCTCCTGAGATTTTCTATTTTAATTATAACTGCAAATCTTTTTATAACTATCAACGTTGTACTATAATATTTTTACTTCTTTGTTGCAAAAAATCAGACTTTTCCACTTTAGGTTTCTTGTATAAAGTGTTATTTTAAAATTATCAATCCTCAATCCCTCATAGAAGGACTAGAGGAAACTAGTTTAAGCTCTTTAACTCACCCACTTTGCTCTAGAAGTGTGTATGGTGTTAGCCAAAATGGCACCATGTTGTAAGCAGGGAAGTGGCCCTCACCAGACACTGAACCTACCAGCACTTTGATCTTGGACTTCCCAAGATCAAGATTTCCCAAATCCCAAGATTTCTCACTCAACTGTGAGAAATAAATGTCTGTTGTTCATTTAAATAAATTCATTAATCTTGTAGTACTTAACCCATTGCCTATGATCGTATTGATTTTCTTATACTTAGTACTAAGAAAAAAATATAGAAATTCCCTTGGAACTAGGCAAAGTAACCATTTCTGTATGTGGAATATGTTACCTGTCAAAATAAGTGGCAATTGTAACAGAAATGCATTGTATAATTACTATTTTTTCTTCACCCACCGTAAGAGGTAGCAAAAGACATTGCCCGGAGAACAACAGCCTGCTTTTCATGCTTCAAACTCAGTGATTTATCTTCACTGCCCTTCTCTTTCCAAAAATGCACAGTTAAGAAAACCAATCTGGCAAGTATTCAGCCTCGCTCCAAGTATTAATTTATGCTCTGCCTGATACATTCTTTTCAGCCTGCTTTCATTGTTAACCTAATTTCTCCTTTCTTCCAAAAATAAACAGAAACTTTCAAATTGTGCTTAGTATTTCCTAAACTCTGGGAATATAAATATTCAAAGGTCCTTTGAGTATGTTAACTCAAAATGAAGATTCAGTTGGTGTGTTTTCCCTGACTCATCAAGTCCCTTGGAAAAGCCCTTTCCGTGTCTCTGAGCCCCTGGAGCAGTTTCACTGCATGCGCTTTGCACCAGTATCAGCTGGAGATGCGGGGAGGATGGATTTATGAGGGAACAAGGCCCAGAGTGTGGGGGAGAAAGGAACTCGCAAAAGTACACTCAAAAGGAGACGATCCATGTGTTGAGAAGAGTGACTTTCTTTGGCATACAGGAATTGGAGATGGGTTTTATGGGGTCCAATCTGAACTCCGAAATAATTCAGTCCTCCTGCCATTAAAAATAAAACTCCTGGTTCTCAATTGCACAGCCACCCTCATTCTGGAAAGCAACAACTCTGGGAAATAGTGAAGGTCTTAGCCTTGGAGCTGGCCAGGCAATTGTGTAGACTCCACTGCTCAGCTGGAGCCCGTTCAATAGGAGCACCCACAGAAGAGAATTATGACATACTTGGTGTGAGGCCTAAGGTATCTTACCTTTTCATTCTTGTTTTGTTTTTCAAACTAAACAAAACCATTCAGAACTCACAGTGTTGTATTTGTGGCACATACTAGAAAGTTTGTTGTATTTTTTCTTTTCATTAATTACTTTTAATTATTAAAAATTATATACATATATTTATTATATACCCAAATATATATATATATAAATGAATGGCTAAATGAGACTAATTAAAATATGCATTGCCTTTCTGTTATGTTTAGGATCCACTATGTCCTCTGAAGCCTCATTGTGTTGAAGGCTTGCTTGCTGCTGGGCTTTTTCAAAATGACTCTAATCCCATTTGTGGATTAATCCACTGATGATGTCAGAGTGGTATTCCTGGGAGGTGATGGAAACGAGAGATGAGGCCTAGTTGAAAGGAGTGGATAAGGGGCACAACCTGGGGAACTGTAGTTGGTTTCTGGCCCCTTCCTCTCTGGCTCTTTCCCTTTCTCTCTGCTTCTTGGCCATCATGAGGTGAGCAGCTCCTCAGGTATTTCATCACAGTGACAGAAGTCTGACAAACAGACTCATGCATTTATCATTTATTTGTGATAAGAATACTTAAAATCTACTCTCTTAACAATTTTGGGGTGTCTAGTACATGAACTATACACTAATGATAGTCACTATGTTGTACAATAAACCTCTGGACTTATTCTTCCTGTCTAATTGAAATTTTGTAGCCCTTGACCAACACGTAGCCAGTGAAAGCTGGAGTCTCTGGGGAGAAGCACATCCTAGGCCAGGTGATTCCTTGAGATGAATCACAGTCTAGCAAAGGGGCAGCCAAAAGGGCAGATATTCCATAGAGGTAATATCTACTTATTGTTAGTATACCTCATCTTAGTCTGTTCCTTAAATGATGACTTTTTTTCATTATTTTATCATGGTTTCTATTTAACATCTATTACAGAAATTTTGGATCTTTTGCAGGGTTTTTAAAAAAGAAAATTAAAACCATCTGTTAAACCACTATCCATAAAAAATGACGTATATTTGACAATAGACACTTCAATATATTTCCTTTCCATTTTTATCTATATAGCTTTTTCCCAAAATAAAGATTATTTTTTGTATGTATATGTGTTTTACCTGATACATTATGTTTTAAAGAAATCTTCCAAAACACATTACATCTTTTGTAATGACTTCATATGTTCCCTTTTGCCAATTACAAAAGCAACGTTGAGGCTTACTTTTGCACTAATTTTGAAGAAATGTTAGGCAAATGAATAGCGCAAACTATATTTGAGGGGGAACTTAACCTTAGGAAAATAATTTACATACATTTATAACTAGCAGCTAAGATTCACTGCTTTTATTTATACACATAATTTGAATGAACAGAAATGAGGTTTTCTAGTGACTAGAAGCAAAAAAAATATTTCCTTAAAATACCATTTAAAAAGCACATTTTTCACGTGGATGTTTCAAGATTCCCCTGCAGTTTCACAGAATTACACAAGTGGGCTCTGGTCTAACTAGTCATCCTGAGACCTGATTTGTTGGTGGCAGCAGGCAGGAGGCTCAGGTGTTCTCCTCCAGGCAGCCTGCTGTAGGGGAAGGTGAGTGGGCTCAGCTCTCAGCAGATCTAAATGCTTCTGTTCTCTCCATTTGCCCTGTGATCAAGATAAAATGAAAGCTCCCTCCTCATGGCTTCTCTCTTCCTCTTTGTGATTTTCCTGTTACAAAATCACTGTACTCATCCTAAAATAGGTGCGACACAGGTGGGATTAGATGAACAGAAGTTTATTCTCTTTGCTTGTACTCTTCTATCAGGTGGCCAGGTGGAAGCAGGCTGGTAACTGAAGTGTTTTCTCAGTTCACACACACACACACAATATTGAGGTTTACTTCGTATTAATTTTGAAAAATGCTAAGCAAATGAATAGAGCAAACAATATATAAGGAAAGACTTAACCTTGAGAGAACTAGTTACAGACTTTCATAACTAACAGCTTTTTTGCTTTTACTCGTGCACATAGTTGAATAAACAGAAGTGAGGTTCTGCTACTCGCCACAAACAGCAAAAATATTTTCTTTAAAAAAGCACAGTTTCCAAATTTTAAAAACTACTTAGCTAAATGCAACGTGGTATTGTAGATTGGCTCATGGAAAAGAAAAAGAATATTAGTGGAAAAATAGATGAAATTCAAATAAGTCTGCTGTTTATTTAGTAGTATTGTACCAGTACTATTTTCTTAGTTTTGACAAATGTGCATAATTATTTAAGATGTTAACATTAGGGAGCAGTTAGAGAAAGGTACAAAAGAACTCTGTATTGACTTTGTGACTTTTTTATAAACCCAAAATTATTTATACTAAGGATTTTTTTAAGAAAGTAAAGCAACATATTTTTGCTAGACAGCAACTCTGTAGGGTAGGGACAGGGTCTTGATTACTACAGTCTCCTGGTACTCAGTAGTGGGCCTAGTGGTAATTAGTAGTTATTGAATGAATAAATGAGAGGACCATGCACACAGTATTCCTCACACTGATACTTCTTACTATTTACCCAAACAACTTAAGTCAAGACCCATATTCCACGTGACTATTTTTGCCACATTCATTCAACAAACCACTAATAGAAAGTTTGTTGGCAGCCTCCTGTGTGCCAGGCACTGAGGTAAATGTCAAGAATGGAAAGAGGCCAGCAATCACCTCTTCCAGGGACTCCTTTGCCATTGGGTGGGGAAGATGCAAATTGGCAAACAGGCTTAGAAAATTAAAAGGCTTGTGGTGGTTAACTGATTGTCAACGTGAGTGGGAAGGCTCAGCTGATGTGAGTCAGCGCGGCCTCCTGATGGGGACTCCTGAAGACACTGCCAGGGGCTCCAGGCCTTTAACTGGACTCGCACTGGACATTGCTATGGGTTTCAGGGCTTTGGCTGGATCCTTCGGATCTCCAGCGCGTGGACAGATCTCTTGCATTCTTCTACATTTGACCCTGTGGGCAGATATTGTAAGCTAATCTTGTAAATTTCTGTGTCCTGGATTAAATCTCATTCAGAGCATGTGCAGTCTCTTGAGGAGCCTCGCCCAGCCCTGCAAGCTTTTATAAGCACTGCCTACAACAAGGAGCCAACAGGGGAATGAATATTGTGATTCGTGGGTCAAAAGGGATCAAAATGCACCTCCTGCATTGGGGTGGTTAGAGAAGGAGATAGAGTTTCAGCAGTGAATAGGGGTTCCCAAGGAGGCAAGATAGGGGAGGGCTGCACGTAATACAACTTCATCTGAAAATGTTTGGTAATCATTTTTATTATTTAAATTATTTTCTGCCTCAGCACATCAAACTTGCCAGGATTTTAGTTCTGAATTTGTGATGCTTTATGAAAGGGAGTAGACTTAGGCAACAGCTAATGTTTATAAATCACCAGATGAGGTGTTTTTACCTTCAGTATTGTATTTAACACTTATGAACCCTCAATAAGGGAAATAGCAATTATCTTCAACTTGGAGATTTAAAAACACTGAGCTCTGTGCGTTAAAATACCAAAAGGTTACACACAAAGTTATCAGAGACTAACAGCTGGCCCCCGGGACCTGCTCTTCCTCTCTTACGAGTTTTAGAAGTTTCAGCTAGGTTCTCACTTGTGACATTCACTGTCTGACTTGTAACTGCATGTGGCCATCTGAATAAGTTCTGACCAATTACCTAAGTACATAAGCAAAAGTGAAGTTTGCTGCAACTTTTGAGCTGTGTCCGTAAAAGAAAGAAACACGTTCTTTAGACATAATAGTAATAACTGGTGAAATCATCTTGAACCTCAAATGAAAACTCATTTGGGGGCCGTGAACGAGACTCTGACTTGATTCTTCTAAAATCCACACCTCATTCACTAGCCAGCACTTATGGTCATTTGTAGCTACTCTTATCTCTACTATACTCACTAACTGCCCTAAAATTTGACTAAATCTTTTTTTAATTTGACTAAATTTTTCCTAGATCTCTTTGGCAATTTGTCTTCCAAACTACAAATCTCTTCAACTGATAGCTTCAGGTTTTTACACACCTCTCAATTGCCAAATCCAAAGGATTTACCTAGTCTTTATATTATCTAGCCCTCTACTGACCATTGTTCACCTGAGCTCTGCGACTACTCACTTGATTCTTTCCCTTCTTTCCTTCCTTCCTTCCTTCCTTCCTTCCTTCCTTCCTTCCTTCCTTCCTTTCTTTCCTTCTCTCTCTTTCTTTCTTTGTATCATAAGAGAGCTGATTTTTAATAGATTTTTATTAAAATGTATCCAAAATTACACAGATTTACAGGCCATTAAACAAACTTACAGACCCTATACATTGTGTTTTTTGCTCATAATAATGAGCAATGTAAACTTGGCTTGAACAAGGAGGCAGCTGCTACATCAGTGTTGGGCAAGAGAAATTTCTTCAGTTAGAAGTTTCTGTACTTGCGCTCTCTTGAAAAGTAGCCACTAGCCCCAAGGGGTTTTAAGCTTTTGATGTGTGGCTAATGGAACTAAGGAACTCTTCTGGTCTGAGGATGGTTCCAGGCTTTTCACATGGCCTAACCATTCACAAATGGCCTCATCTCCCCTGATTTCAAGTTCTGAAAGAAGTAGGAGACTATAGTACCAGAGCAAAATGCACATGTATTTTGGGGGTGCAAAATTTTAATTCCTAGGGATAGTAGCTGTCATGGTTTTAAGATTCAATTAGACTTCACAAAACTTTTCATAACAAATAAGCAAACAAACAAAGAATTTTTAAACAAAGACCCAAGTGAAGAAAAAAGAATTAGTATCTTTACCTGTTCGGCTGGAATTCTGTATTTTCCTCCCTGCATTACCAGCTCCAGACTCCTATAACCATGTTTAACTTTCTCGATAGAACCATATTCATACATTCCATCTGATGGCAATGGGGGGTCTTGAGAGATTTGCTGTGGGGGAAGGTCTTTTGCAGCATCTCTAAATGGGGCTTCAGGAATACTGCACAGATGGATAGTGAGACATAAACTAAGCATCAAGGCAGAGAAGAAGAACATGACCTGAAATTCTGTGCCCAGCACTCTTCCCAGTTCCAGATGGGCCCAGTCTATGGCACCCAAAAGGTAACCCAGGGCACCGCCGAAACCTGGAAAACAGCAAAAGAAACCAACAAATTATCATATTTTGCAAACCATCTCCCTTTTCCATTATGCATAGGCCCTCCCTTTCGGTGGAAAAATTCTTTTAGGACAGCAGGCAGCACGGATGTGATTGAACAGACCACAGAGCAGGAAAGTAAGACCCTGCAGCCGGGCAGTGTGGGTTCAAGCGCCAGCCCGAACATTTACTTGTTATGACTTTGGGCTTCCTCACCCATAAGATGCAGGTGATGGTGAAAAGGTAACCCACTGACAGGGTCGTGATTTCAAAATGGAAAGTGTTCAGAATAGTGCCAGATACATAACAAGTGTTCAGGAAATTGCCACCATCAGAGATACCAGACTCTTGCTATACAGCTCTCTCTATACTAGTTTTTAAGTTAAATTTCTGACCTAAAAGAGTCTCAAAGCAAACCAGTTCCTGGAAGCAGTAAAATTAAAATGTCTTATGGTTACTTTTTATTATAAAGCTTCTTAAGATGATGCAAGGTAATTTGCAAAAATCAAACAGCCTTGAAAGCTGTCTTCCTTCCCAGACAGAAGCACAAGGTACTTGTTTGTAGTTGATAGCATCGAAATAATGAGAACAAAAGCTTAAGAATGAATTTTTTAAAACCCTGTTGCCATCCCATAAGACTCCAACCAGAAGTTTTTTGGTTCTTGCTTTATTTTTTCATAATTAAATACAGTGCCACTGGAGAGACACTGAGGCAGGGCTCCCCAAAAATCATTCCCACCCTATGAACTAATATTTGAAATCCACTATTAGCGATTCATTCTCCTGAGTCCTAGTTTTGAAGTACAAGTGTCCTGGGTATGGGCAGGATGTTACACTATTCAGCACTGAAGTAATTGTGTGTTGCTCAGATGTTTCTGCCAGTGAAGTGTCAGCGACTTCTGAGAACCGCAGACTGAAGGGACATGCCAAGAGGTGGGGACACATCCAGCAATTTAAAGCACTGAAAGCCAAATGTATCTTCTGTGTAAGTCACACTCTAGTGTAAGGCTGATCCTGCTGTTAAAAACATTTCAATGTCAACTTCCCAGCTTGCTTTACCAAACACAGGTTGTCTACCCGAACAGATTAGTTTTTATTCTTTCTTGTGATTGATGTCTCCATTTTATTTCCCAGATAAAGGTAGAACTCAAGGAGTTGCTATCTCTAAACCTAAATGCTGAAACTTCTGTAAAATTGACCCCCAGAGTACAAAACTAGCTCTTAGTACCAAGTCCTAATTTATCCAGAAGAGTGGTAAAATGGATGATTTTGGTCACTTCACATTCTGGTTCTTCACATTCTGGGACTTCACATGGAAACTATAGATGACCAACTGTCTAATCAATGGGCTCCAAAAATTAAGCATCATTTTTATGACCTGAGTGTTGATTTATTTTTCAGACAAAAAGTTGGAAGACTTTGGCCAATGGGGTGCGAGGAAGAAATATATTCTCTGGAAGCAAAGAATATGTGGTCTAATTATTGGTGATGCACAAATACATAAACCTATAAATGACAAGTATGGCAAAATGCCCAGGAGCTGAGACAAAAGGGAAATTAGTAAGGCAGTCACACTTTGTCACTGATTCAGAGGAGATTTTTAAGACTTGTGGTACCTCTGGACGTTGTAAGTCATGACACTCTTTATTCACTTGTGGAGATGCAGAAACTGTCAGAAGTCATGTATCGAGCCTAACAATTAGCCAAAAGTAAAGTGTTAAAATGCTCCCCTTCCCCTGCCTTTTATGACAACCAAAAATGTTCCCAGACATTGCCAAATGTCCTTGGGAGAGGGTCTAAAAGAACCCCCAGTTGACAAGCCAAAATCAATCCTGTCTTCCCCATCGGTTTCCTCATTAAATAGTTTACTAACATCTTGACACAAACCATTGTCCTCCCTTGAGTGGGTGGGTGGGTGGGGGATACCTTTTTGTGTGTCCCAAAGCTACTGTGGAATGTAGCTACCAGTTATAATAGTACAACAGGATATGCCTGGGAGGGATAGTGGGCCACTCAGGAAATTCGTCTAACACAATATTTAAATGCTGGAAGGAAAAAGCCAAGCTTTATCTATTTACACATTCAGACATGCCAAGAGCCAATACAGGACTGTGGAAACTCATTGAAGGCTTTTCTGTTTACTTCCCCTACTTAACCTAAAGATTTTCACCTTCCATAATAATCTTCCAAACAAAACTTCGTCATGTTAGCTGCAACAAAAGTTGATCGTTTTAGTATTTTGCCACCTCCCACATCTGCCTCCAGAATGTTTTACCCTCCTGCTGATATCAGCCTCTTTTGGACCCCGGCATCAATCTCCAGGCTACCAGAAAGACCAAAGTCAGAGTGTCCAGAAGCTGTCTGCTGCCACGTTAAATGACAGGCCTTTACAAGGATGAGCCCACAAGAGGCCAGCTGGCCCCTTCCTCACAGGACCAGGCTGTCTTGACAAACTGAGCCCAGAGGTGACCTCGGGAGAAGGAATGGATTCAGCAGGCAGATGTCGCATTCCATAACTTATGCTACAACTTAAACAACGGCTCATCCTGGAAATCCAAGTGCAGAAAAATACGTCAATTACCTTCTTCAACCCCAAACTATCACAGGTCAAATGGGAAACTAGGGAGCTTTCAGGACCAAAAAATTTAAAGGAATGAGAACACCAAAGAGTATCCAAGTCAGTCTCCGCACCTAACCATGCACCTGTCACCCCTCGCTGCATCAAGTGTGTGGCGTTAGCAAGCTCAGCACCTCAACAGCACGATGACACAGCTCGAGTCACCAAAGCTGGACCCACACTGCCGGTTACTTTTTGTGCAGAGGAAGACAGACGAAGATCCCGTGTGTTGCACTGGATCTTCACAAGAAGGTAGTTCTGGTTATTTTCTGCACTTGAGAAAATAGCAGTGAAAATGTCAGATTAATATGGTCCATATGTATGCCCACCATGTACATACAAACCCTCAAAAATTAACGTAAGTACCAGCGTGTGTGTCTGTGTCTGTGAGTCCCTCACCCCACTTGTTTGTCATGGACACTGACACAGCACCTGTTCCCACGAGGATCTGAGCTGGAAGCTTGGGGAATAGCAAGAACATGACAGATATGTCTCCTGCCTTCTGAGAGCACAAAGAAAATCAACCAACGACACAGGTGATGCAGTCACGGAGGGAACACTCAAGCTAACCTGATCTTTCCTTCTCTTCTTCTTTTTTTCCACTACTAGCCTGGTATTTATTTAGATTTACAAAGACATTTTTTCAAAAGACAGTAAAATTATTTTAGGTATTTCCCACTGTTTCCTCCTCCTACCTCTAATCCTGGTATTTCCTTCTCCCTTTGGGCCCTTTCTTCACGTTCTAGCCAGATCAGGAAGCCCCACTGCTTTCAGGAAAGGATGTGACCATGGAAATCAGAGAAACAACCGCTCCCTGGCTCCTGAGTTTCACAGGAGCCCTGTGGCTCTGAAGGAATCGGTAGGGCATTCAGTAGCGAATGTGGTTTAGGAGCAAGGCTTCCCAGGCGAGGCATGGTATCCGTGGTGGCTGCACATATCTTGGTGAATCCTGAAAGTAGCGGTGGACCTGATTCTTAACAGGTCTTGCCGGGGTCAGAGGGCAGGTGAGAGGGAGCAGATGGCTTGGGAGACCCAAGAGTAGAGAAGACCAGTGCCTTATTCCCTAGTCAGGCCTCAGGGAGGTGATAAGACCTCCAGGAGGGAGTGGGTGCGCAGCGTATCTAGACAGATGAGATTATCATGTGCCAGGCTCTGTCCTAGGGGCCCGGCATATACCGACACATTTGATCCTCATGACAACCCTTTGAGGAAGGCGTGACTAGTTATTTGCTGTTTGTGTGTTGTAAAGTTTTCACCGAGAATGAATCAGTAAAACAGTAAACCTTTGCTTCAGTAAACTATTGCCATAGGGCAAAGTGCCTCCAAGCTTCCGGTCACAATATTTTGAGCAAATGATCAACACAGAACCTTTTTATGTATGATTTTATTTAAATCCACTTTTTCTTACTATATGCTGTTTACTCATTGCCCTTGAATAGATGATTTACAGCCCTATAACTCATGCTCAAACAAAGTTTACCAAATATACGGCATTTTGTCCATAAGGCACATGAAAGTCTTCTTGTGTTTAGGAGCACTAACTAGACAGTACTTCAGCACTGCATTTTGGGCCACATTAGAGGATGACATCACTATTAAAAAGCCCCCAAATGCAAAAAGCATCGGCACCAGACATGCTCTGAAAAATGCTTGTTTATACTGTTGGAGAACTAAAACAAGAAAGCACAACGAACGTTGCCTTGGTAGAACTCAGCTGGGAATGTGCACATTAGGAGACTCAAATATTTCTACACTCTAAATGACAGTAAATGGGCAACAAGTATTGATTTTGGCACTGCAGACAGATTTTAGGAGTGGGTGAACTTGTAAATATGTAAGCAGCCAATACAGAGGAGTCACTGTATTTTTATCTCAGAATAAAAGGAAAACAAGTTCAGAGAGTTTGCAGCTCCCAGAGTTCACCTCCCACAGGCACGAAGGGAGCCGAGAATTCCTGGTCCTGAAGAAGCAGGTGGGACTGGAGTGAAAGATAACTCGATTGTGACAACTCAACCTGACCAGAGAAATATGATGGTACCCTGGGCGCCCCTCAGGCGACACTGAGCTCAGGTACTTTTGTTCCCAAATCTCTGCACTCTGAACCCCTAGAGCTTACTTTAGGAAAGAAGAGAGAACATTCCACACTGAGGCTGAGTTTCGTGCTCCTGCGGCAAAGAACTCAACACGGAAGCAATTAAACTAGGCGTAAGAATTCATCGAATATTGTTTTTTACTGACCATTAGCTAGGCTATAGGCTAGAAAATTTATAGTAAACCAATGCCAAAATCGTATCGTTTTTACTTAAGCAAATACATGCTGAGAGTGCGGGAAGTGGGGTTGCCAGAGACAGCATATGCCCTGACACTGCAATTTTATTCCTACTGAAAATTTTTCTAATTTGTGCTAATACACCCAACACAATAATGCCTCATATGACAGCGTTCACCTTCATGATACCGTCACTTCATCACGGCAAGTTTCTCAGTCTGAGCATATAAATGACTATTGTTAATCTCCTTCAGATAAGGTTCTGATATGACACACAGATCTGACTCTTGCTTCTTTTCTTACTTAAGGGTTAGCAATGAGTCCTTAATTGGCCTGGTTCTGGAGCCACCTGTGTCTACCTGGAGTTTTCTTTACAGCCACAGAACTGGAAATTTTAGTTCTGAGCTGCAACAGCTCATTGTACCTACAAGGTGAAAGAAATATTTTGCGAAGTGCTTCAACTCCTCCTAGTGGTGACCAAGGAGCAGGCAGCACAAACGCTGGAGTAAAAAAATTCAGAAATCATGAGCTGAACAGGAAATCCATTTTGAGCCACTACAAATTTCAGTCCTGCTCTCTCTCGCTCCAGCAGGTACTTTGGTGACCAGCACTAAGCCAAGTTAGGCCAGCTTTACACGGGTGCATCTGCATAGTGGGGAGCCTGAGGGAACCCACACACGGCTGGGGTTTGGCACACAAAGCACCTTTGGTCAGTAGATGCAATGGGTGAATCTTCCCTTCTCCCCCAACACACACAAATCTTACATGTCAATTTAAAAAACTAAAATAAATAAAGTAAATGGGATTAAAACATGTTGCCAGGTTCTTTCTTCTCACTCTGCCTTCGAGGTTCTTTGGGAGTTGTCTTGACCCTATTTAAATAGAAAGGAGTTGATAGTTTGGAGAAATTAATTGTGTTGTCCTAAGTCACCCTTGTCACCCACAAGCTGAAATTCCTGCACACTTGGTTTTTTCTGTATTCTTTTCAAGCTGCCTGAAGGAGGAGATGTGAAAGTTTTCCACAGGCAGAAACTTCGAAGGGAACCCAATTGAAGAAACAAGATCGCTCATCTAATTATTCATGAATGAGAAAAGTTAAAATAGCCTCAAATATGAAAGGTGGCTCTTTTCCACTGTGTAAAAGGTCTGGTAAAAGGACCTCATGTCTCAGCTTCACTTTTATGACTCTTTTCTTTGACTTTAATTGTTTGCTAATCAGAGCATTTTTTATATGTTAATAGTTTTGTACATACTTTGAAGTATTAAAAAAAGAAAAGTTAAAAGAAGTTTCACCTAACGAGGTTCCTATTCTTCCTCCAAAGATGTAGAGGGTGTAAATTTCTCACTAAGTCATTCATTACAAATTCAACTTTTGCAGGCTTGGTAGGGATATAGGATATCATGTGAATACAGATATTTTGTATTTAATCTTTGGAGATTGTTCCTTGCTCTGGGTCTGTAGCCATTTCCCAAGCTGCCAATAAGCAATGTTGTGTAAAGACTGACGAGTCTATGAGGAAATGAAGTTCAGAAATTCTTGGGCTGCTCAGCAGGTAAGAGGAAGAGCAATTTCCATAATACCTATTCCCTCCACCAACGCATTGAGCCCATTGCTACAGTTGGTAAGGTCTTGGGTTAAACTTAGCAGCAATACATTCGGTTAGAAGTTTTTTGGCACAATGGAGGAATTTCCTAGAAATGGGCATAGGTTTTGTGAGTCCACGGGGTGCCACGACCTCAAAGGCACCAGCGGTGAAGAATCTGTGCCAACAGATACAGGATCCACCAAACCCACCATGGCTACTGCATACTGAGGGCAAAGGGACATTCCAGTTACCTTTAAATATAAGAGACAAGAGATGGAAAAATAAAATATCTTCCTGAGAGCAAGTAGACTCCTTTCTTTGAAAAAAAAAAAAGCCAAAAATAATACGGGAAATATTTTGGCAATGAATCCTTTGACACCTATTTGCAAAGCATTTTGAGCCAGAACTAAAGCTCTGAAATGAATACTAGGAATTTCATTTTACTGGGATGATTTGATTCTTTTGGTGAATACTGTCTTGCTGCTAATGAAAATCAAAATGAGCCCTGACACTGCATATACTTTTGTCAGAAAATGCTTGCTTCAAGTATAACGCTGCAGTCATTTGTTTGCCAAGCACATGAAAATTCAAAAGTTTTAGCAAGTATGCACAGACAGAGTACAGTGATAAAGCACCCCTTGTTATTTTTCTCTCCATATTTTAATATGGTCCCCTAATCAGAGCAAGGGCACTACAGTGAGATCACGTACCCTTGTTTAACTCATCAGAATTCAACTATTCACATTTTCGAAATAGGGAGAGAGGAACAGAGAGAGAAAGAGAGACAGAGAGATGGAGATAGAGAAAGACAGGGAGAAAGAAAAACAGAACAAGAATTAGCCAGACATTGCAGAGCACGCCTGTAATCCCAGTACAAAAGGGTCTGAGACAGGGCTGCAAGTTTGAGATCAGCCTAGGCTATATAGTGAGAGAAAGAAAGAAAAGAAAAAAAGAAAAGACAAGAGTAATATTTTACATAGTATAAATAATCTTATCTACAATCCTATTGATTGAAGCCAGGCCCAGGAACAAACATTAGAAGAGAGAAAAAAAATATATATATATATGCAGGCTTGTATGCACGAAACAAGGCATATTGTATTTTATGAATGATCTGGTAGATGGTTATGAGTAACAGACTATTTGTCGCTTTCACTTAAGGACTTTAGGATCTACAGTAAGCCTTAAATGCGGTGACACTCCACTGTACTGTCCTATGAGAGGAAGATGTTTGGAGCTGCTTTTCTGGTAGGGAATGAACTTGTTTGAAGCTATCTGTACACCCTCAGTGGTCCCCCATATGACCAAAGGCACATACTGGAGATAGTGGGATGAGGGCGAAAGCTCAGTGCCGGTCATGGGACAAAGCAAAGTAATTAAGTAAGCATATTTGTCTGATTGAAGCAATTTTCCCTGAAGTTTATTTAACTTGATGTAAAATCACATGGAATACAAGCCGGGTTATGAAACCAAGAGTCTCCTTTCACACAACTAACATATCTGTCTGTTATTTTCAAGTCAATGACTTACAAACCAGTGGACTTTGAAGGAGAACCCTCATAAGGGGAGTTCAAAAATGTGGCGGGGAGATAGACAAATACAGAGTGAATTACTATGTAAGGGAGAGTGTGAATTAATGCATAGATCAGGTGAAATAGTGAGAGGAATACAACTTCAAAATTTACTTTGGTAAACTTGAACTATTTACTAATGTATGAGACTTTCAAGACTCCGGCTGTCATTTTCTTATAATAGTCTTGGCCTTTAATTGTTATTACTAGGCTAACACTCAACTATGTTTGCATTTTCTGTGATAGCTTCCAGTTTTTGCTAGTAATAATTACCCCTTCCTCCTGGCTAACAGAACCCAGTTGTGTTCTGGAAAGTATACTCCTCCACCCCATTCCAGGTCCCCCAAAGAAGGAGGCCCTACTCTTGGCTCTGGATACATGGGCCCTACCAGGTCATGAAAGGAGACAGAATACACTGAAACATGAAGTAAACATATCAGCTGAGCTACGGAGACAATCATAGAAAGGGGTGTGATGACATTCCCCTCCTATGTAGATATAAAAATCTTCCTGGACCAGAACCCTGCTGTCCCGAGTCTTTGCCCAGTAGTGACTGGTGCACTACGTAGCACTGCTCTCAACAAATGACATGAGAGCAAGCAAAGGAGGCTGACAACAGCTGCAGTGAATCCACAGGGCCCCGTTATCCTCCCAGCATGAATTTTTTCAAGCCAACAGGAGAGAAAATATTAATTCTTCATATGACTAAGAAATCTTAAAGACACGCTTTTCTTGACTTGGTTTGTTCGTTTCTTCTTTAAAAAATGTGCTTCTTGGGACACAAAATTATCTGGAGTACTTATTAAATAAAATGCAAATGTCTGGGCTTCGTCCCAGAACCATCTGATCAGAATGACCAGAAACTGGAATTTTCAAGGAGCTCCTAAGGAAGGCTGATGCTATATTACTGATGTCTGAAATCCGCTGCTTTAAAACAAAAGTAAAGTATACAAGAGTGCTTTTCATTTAAGGTCTAAATCTCTCCACGAACACTTCTAAAGAAAGCTCTTATGTAAACTTCCTTTTCAAAACCTCTGCAGACCCAGTCACAAGCTGACTCTGTTTAGAGAAGGCTCTGGGAGTCAGTCTTGTGACGGGTTCATCCCATCAACGGATCCATTCATCGGAGACATTTCACATGCAGAGACACTGGATGCCTTCCACAGATGCGCCTTCCTGTCCAGAGAGCTGAAGGAGAGACTCTATGAACTATTCCCTACCTGTGAAGAGGGCATGGTAGTGGAGGCCCCTCTCCTTGTCTCGATGGGAGCAGACATCGAATAAGTAGGCTTTGATGGGCCCGTCAATGAAGTCGGCAGCAAAATCAAAGAGAACCACACCCAGCATGGTGACACTGATGGCCCAAACCAGCTTCCTTCTTGGGTTAACAACCAAAGCTAAAAGAGAAATAAACAGTAGTCTCCTAAATCCTGCTTCGGAATGATCCACATTTTAAATTTACCTAAACCTTCTGTCATTAAATCATTTCCCTTTGTTTTCATTTTGTTTTGTTTCTCTAAATAAAAAATTTATTTTTTTTTCAAATTCTCTGCAAATGGATGAATGTGCAGGAGAGAGAAGTCTACAGACAGCAAGCAAACTACAGATTGCCGAGTGCCCTGAGTAGGATGAAACGGGAAATGACCACCAACGGGAAATGGGTTTCTTCTGGGGATGATGAAACTCTCCTGGAGTACAGTGTGGTGATGAGTCACACGACCTTGTGACTCTACTAAAGAGCACTGGGTTATGTGCTTTTAAATGAATTTTTGAATATGCAGATCATATCTCTTTAATTAAGAAATTATGCAATTTATTGTAAACAATTCTAATGCCACAGAAAAAGCTGAAGAAATTTCTTCAACACTTAACCACAGTGATGGTTTTCCTCTGAGAGAGCAGTGTCATTTTTTTATTCTCTCCTATTCGTGCAGATCAGGGCATATAACTACACCTCAAAGCACTGCTTCTCAGTCTCTGACAACCCCAGGGATGCTCCACCTTTGCGTAGCCCTGAAGAATGAGTCACTTACTACATATCTACCTTCCTCAACTGACTTTCCTTACATACTTGCATTTAGCTTAAGGAAGAGCAATCTCCCGTTTTGGGCAGATACATAATATTTTTCCTAAAAACATGCTGCCACTCACTGACCCAATCTGCAATGGAACACACATTGTTGTTTCCCTTCTTTATATTTTATTTTTTAATCTAAGAGTCATGTGTAAGTTATATGCACACATTTAAAAATTTCCAATATAAAATTAAACAAAAAATAAGCTTACTCTCCCCTTCTCTCCTCCAGTCCTTAAGGGTAACTATTAGTACCAGCTTTTTGTTAGTTCTTCCAGATATATTCTACATTGATACATTGGTACTTTCTCTTAATACAACTGGTACCTGATTATCCTACTTCATAATCTTCCATTCTTCTGGTATGAGAGTTAACAAGTCTTTTTTAAAAATGCCCTTTTTAAAAGTTTAATGATCCTCTTTTCAAAGTCCTAGTACTAACTACTGATTAATTGATAGCTAATTAATGGCTAGGAGAAGGGTTTTCCCATCAGATTTGTTGTCCAGAATTTGCAGTGCAAAAAATGTCCCTGTGAGCTGACAGCCTGGTATCTAGTATCCATTAAAAGGCTCTACGTAAAGACATGAAAAGAATTAACTCTTATTTAAACACACGGGTGACTTACTGAAAATGTTTATGGAGACATTTGGTAGCTGATCAATTCAATGAAATACTCTATAGGGGATGACGGGTTAAAAAACAACTCAATTGATAAATACATAGAAATATTTAATTTGATAAAATAGATAAAAATTTAGTACTATTTAAAAATCCTCACGATAGTCAAAGGCAATGCACGCTGGCGTTTCAAAAAGTTAAGTGTTCTCTGATCACAGATTTTGGGTCTTTCAAAGGTGGAAGTTCACTGCAACTTAGGAGAGAACAATGTTGCTAACCAGTTTCTGTCCAATGTCAAAGAGCTCCACATTCTCCTCCCACATAGTTGCCCAGCAGCACCCCGAGGATCTGCTCACCTGATACAACAGCATCTCCGTTGAGGTACAGAGCCATGCCCAAGAGCATCATGATGCCCAGGGTGAGGATGTAGGGTCTCCGGCGGCCCCACCTGGATTGGCAGTGATCACTGGCCGATCCCACCACAGGCTGCAGCAGGAGTCCCAGGACGGGACTGAGGAGCCACACCATGCTGTACAAACTCTTGGGCAGGCCCACGCTCAGCAGCGCTGGGGTCACGTAAGCCGCCTCCACTGCGTAGCAAAACTCTCGGCCGAACATGGCCAGGCTGTGCCTGACGAGCCTGCCCGTGGATCTCCTGGGTGGCTGCACGGAGCCCGAGAGACCATCCTCAGTGAGGGACTGACAGGTGTGGGCGCCGGACTGCCCGCCGCTGCTGCCCATGTCCCCGGAGTGAAGAAATCTCCGGCTTGGCCCTCAAGTCTGTGCTCCGAACTGAATTTGATAGGGTGCCTGAGGAGAGACCAGCAGAGATGGTCAGGCTGGGGGAGGGGCTCAAATTCTTTCATGCTTCTAGGATCACAAGTTATGAAGAGAGGAAAAGCCGGGTTGGTGCTGGAAAGCATGACAAAGATTAGCGCCATGAACCCTGCGGATCCTCAGCCTGTGAGCGTGTTTTCAGACAGGCATTTTTCTTTGCTCTCTCTCTGTCTCTCTCTGTCTCCCTCTCTCTCTCTGTGTCATTATTATACATAATCACACGTGGCTTTGAGATAATAAAGTCTTATTACAGGGGTGAAATAAAAATATGAATCAATATCTTTGTTGTTCTTGTTCTTGTTTTTGGTGCTGGGGACTGAACCCAGGACCTTCACCCTGAGCTACATCCCCAACCAGTTTTCTATTTTTTAATTTTGGGACAAGGTCTTACTAATTTGTCCAGGTTAGACTCAAACCTGTGATTTTCCTGCCTTAGCCTAACACATATGCACCACCACACTAGGTTAATAAATTTATATTTATAGCTGTAGATATTCTCTCTTTTCCTGACTACAAGCTTTTTAAACACACAACTCAGAAGTTAAATAACTAGACTCCAAATGATAAGGTCTCATCTTTAAATCATTATCACCCTGGTGTTTTCCCTCATTGCACTTAATGAACTTTATAATTAGATAGTTGTGTATTTATTCTATATCCTTTGTTAGCAATCTTTGGTCACCTTAAGGACAAAGATAAGAACTTTGCACCTTGTGCATCCAGCTACTTTGCTCCACCAAATAGCATGATTCCTGTCCTTTTATAGGCTCTCAAAAAATATTTGCTAAATTAACTTTTAAATGAATAAATTACTGGTACATGAACTACATTTTGCAGTGCTAGCCTAACTGGCTTGTTTGCTCTGACATTCTGCCTGGTGCTCCTTTTCTTATGGGATGATATTTTCCAGGTTTCACAGCTATCTGGCTTCTGAGAGGTTTGTTTAATGAGAGGCACTGGTAGGAACGCTGGCAGGGCATGTCCCCCATTTCCTTTCACAGTGGCTGCATCTCCACTGTGGATCCACCTTCCCCCAGGCAATGTTGGCTTCTGACTCTCTTTCACACCATTCCTGCATCCATAAGAGGCATCCTGCCTTCCAGATTCTGCTCCCATATGGATTGCCTCAGTACCTCTAGACTTTCGTCATCATTGTAATTTTCTGTTTTAAGTTTCCTTTGTTTTAAAAACATGGTAGCTCAAATGGACCTAACAAACACGTACAGAACATTCCATCCAACGACAGAATACACATTATTTTCAGCAGCTTATAGAATGTTCTTCAAAAGAGATCCTATTTTAAGCCATGAAACATTTTAAGAAATACAGAAAAAGAAAAAATTTCTCCCTTCTCATCAAATCATAATGCAATAAAACTGGAAATCAAGAGCAAGACAAACTACAGAAGCTATGCAAATGTATGGAGAATGAAAAATTTACTTTTGAATGATCAGTGTGTCATTCAAAAAAATCAGAGAGGAAATTTAAAATTTCCAAGAGTCAAATGAAAATGGTAACACAGCATAGTAGAATCTCTGGGATACAGAGAAGGTAGATTAAGAGGGAAATTTATAGCTATGAGTACCTATATCAAAAAATCAGAGAGATCTCAGATAAACATCTAATGATTTCGAATAAATTATCTAGTGATCGCAAATAAATAATCTTTAAATAAATAATCATCACAAGGTCTCAGGAAAACAAAAACAAACCAAAACCAAGCCTAACAACAGCAATGACAAAAGAAATAAAGATCAGGGCTGAAATCAATGAAATAGAGATTATGAGAACAATACAAAGCATAAATGAATTGAAGAGTTGACTTTTTGAAAAGATAAGACTGATAAATTAAACATCACCAAACTATCCAAAAGAAAGAGGGAAGACCCAAAACAATATGATTAGAAATATGAAGGAGGATGTTGAAACAAACAACACTGAAATCCAGTGCATCAGTAGGGCCTATTTCAAAACCTATAGTCCAATAATTGGAAAATATTCTAGACACATATTACCTAATAAAATTGAAACAAGAGGATATTAAAATCCTAAACAGATCAATAGCAAGTAATGATATTAAAATAGTAAAGAAATTCTTCCAAGAAAGAAAAGCCCACAGCCAACTGAATTCACCACTGTGTTTTACTGCATCTATAAAGAATTAACATCAATACTCTTCAGATAATTCCATGAACTAGAAATGGGAAAGATGCATCCAACCTCATTCTGTGAGGAAAATATCACCCTGATACTAAATCTGGTTAAGGACACAAGCACGCAAAACTATAGACTAATATCCTTGGTGAGCACACATCCAAATGTCCTTAATAAAATGCTTGCAAACAAAAATCAACAGCACATTAAAAAGATTATACAGGGCTGGGGATTTAGCTCAGTGTTTAGAGCAGTTGCTTAGCAAGCACAAGGCTCCGAGTTCAATCCCTGGTACCAAAAACAAACAACCAAACAAATAAAAAGATTATACGTCACGATCAAATAGATGTTGTTCCAGGATACAAGGATGGAACTTATGGAAATCTATAAATGTAATACATCACATAAATAGAATCAAGGTTAAAAGTCACATGATCATCTTGCTACATTTAGAAAAGCCTTCCCAAGATTCAGTATCTCTCTATGGAAAAAACACTCATGAAGCTAAGTGTAGAAGGATCATACTTCAACATAACAAAGGCTGTATGTGAAAAATCCATAGCCAAAATCATACTGAATGGAGAAAAACTAAAAGGATTTTCTCTAAAATCAGGAACAAGAAAAAAAGTTAACTCTCATAATTTCTATTCAATATTTCACTTGAAATTTTAGCCAGAAAAATTAGATAAGTGAAAGAAATAAAGGGTGTACAAACAGGAAAGGAAGAAATGAAATCATCCCTTACTTGCTGATCTTGTGATTCCATACTGAAAAGACACCAAAGACTCCACCAAATGACTTTCAGATCTGATAAACAAATTCAGCAAAGTAGCAAGATACAAAATCAACATTAAAAATTGAATTTGTATACACCAATAATAAACTAGCTGAGATGAAAACAATCCCATTAACAATAACTTAAATAAAACCTAGGAATCAACCCAACCAAGCAGGTAAAAGTCATCTACAATGAAAACTACAGAATAATAAAGAAACTGAGGAATACAGCAGAAGATGGAAAGACTTTTCATGTTGTTTATCAGCAGAATGAATATCGTTTAAACAGCCATCTAACCAAAAGCAACTTGCAGATTCAGTGCAATCTCCATCAAAATAGCAATGCCATTCATCACAGAACTGAGACAACCCTAAAATTCATACAAAGCACAAAAGATTGAGAAGCCAAAGTAATCATAAGCAAAAAGAGGAATACTGGGGATATCACAATACTTGATTTCAAAATACACTGCAAAGCCACAGGACCCAAAACAGCATGGTACTGGTACAAGGAGACACATAGATCAGTTGAATAAAAGTGAGGACACAGAAACAAATGCACACAACTACAGACAACTGACTTTTGACAAAGTGTCCAAAAACATAGGTTGGAGAAAAAACAAGCTTTTTAAACAAATGGCGTTGGGAAAAGTCTCTATCTATATGTAGCAGATAAAAACTAGATTGTTAATCTCTCCCTGCTCACAAAAGTCAATTCAAAGTTGATCAAACACATATGTATAAATTTGATATCTGAAAGTTCGATATGGCTAGATGAAAGCAGGGAAAATACCAGGTGGGATAGGAACAGGAAAGACTTCCTGAATAGGACTCCAAAGGCACAGAAAATAATAGCAATAATCAGCAAACAGGACTATATTCAATTCAAAATCTACACCACAAAGGAAACAGTCAATAGAGTAAAGAGACAACCTACAGAATGGGAGAAAAATTTTGCTAGCGACACTTCTGATAGGAGATTAGTATCTATAATATATAAAAAATTCAAAAATCTTTACAACAAACCCAAGAAGCAACAGGAAATCCAATCAATAAATGAGCAAATAAATTGAGCAGACACTTCTGAAAAGAAGTACAAATGGTCAGTAAGTATCTGAAGAATATTCAACATCTTCACCCTATATTTCAAAACTATATTGAAATTTCATCTCACTCCACTCATAATAGCAATCATCAAAAAAATACAAAAACAGTAAGTGTTGGCAAGGATGCAGGGGGAAGGAAACCTTTCTACACTGTTGGTAAGAACATAAATTAGTACACACACTATGGAAATCAGCATGGAGGTTGCTCAAAAAACTAAAAATGGAATTATTATATAATCCAGCTGTGCCACGCCTTGGTATATGCCTGAAGGAATTAAAGTCAGCACATTGCAGGAACACCTGCACACCCGTGTGCACTGAGGCACAACTTACAGTAACCAAGCTGTGCAACTAGCCAAGGTACCTATTAACAGATGAATGGATAAAAAACATGCAGTATATACACACTGTGCAGTATTATTCAGAAGATCTAAATTATGTTTTGTGTTGGAAAATGGAAGTGAATTAAGCCAGACTCAGAAAAATGAGTATCACATGTTTTCTCTAATATTGGAATCTAAAAAAGCAAATACGACATGAAACTAGAAGGGAGACAATAGTTAGACAAGATAAAGAGAGCGTACGGGAGGTGGAGAGATATAAGGTAGGGGAATAGGGGGCTAGATATGAGAAAATATTTTATATATGTATAAAAAAGTCACAATGGAACCAACTATGTATATTAAAAATTAGTAGGCAGTAGTAGCAATGTTGAAAAAAAAGAGCAAGACTAGGAATCAGAACATTAACATTTAAATTATTTTTATACCTCTTTCCATCTGTATTTCTTGGGGGTTGGAGGAGGATCACTGAATCTAAAGTTTCTCAATCTGGGTGCTAAAACACCCAGGGATTACAGTGCACTCATGGGCGTATCTCAGCACATTAAAGGTAGACACAGTGAAACAACATCTGTGAGATAAACCATGCTTTCAGAAAAAATGCTAGTATAATCTTGTCAGTGGTTGAATGTTTTGTGAAGTTGGGTTTTCCACAATTATTGTGATAAAAAGAAAGTTCTGTAAGAAAAGGAACTTGGAACAGAAAATGAAGGAAGTAGTGTCTAATCTTATTCCAAGGCGTGGGAAACCATGTAATGTCCAACAGGTCCCTACATCCCATCATAAGTAATTGAAATTAACCATGAAGAAAACGTAATTTTGTTTTCAATTTATGGGCATTGTGTTTTGCAAACAGCTAATATGTTCTTAGGATATAAATATTTAAGTTGATCAAATTTAATTATTTCTAAATTGAATAGTTGGATATTTCTTTCCACCCAGGGGCGCCACAAAAAATGACTGAGACACTAAGAAAGATGTGAAAAAAGGTTTAGGACCTTTTGAATCTCCTTTTCTTATCTGTAAAATAAGGAAACACATCATTCTTTCCCCCTGGTGACGGTAGAAGAGCAACTGACATACTGTGTGTAATGGCCCTTACTGCTTGCCTTACAACCATCCATTCTCCACTTGCTCCATCAGAATGGAACCTGGATTAGATTCTGGAACTTCCCCTCTGCCTCAAACCCATGTGCTTTGGGAAGCCAAGTCCAGGGCAACTCTAGGAGCTGGCTGGCTTTATCTAAATCTGTCAAACTGGTATAGGAATTATGTGTGACTTTGATCAATCCATGGACACACAAGACAAGGTTTGCTAAGGGCTCTTGAGAGCTTCTCCTCTTCTGGATGTCACTGTGTGTGTGAATATGATTCAGAACTTGGTAGTATCCTGAAGATAAAAATCTATAATGTGGAAGACAGAAAATTGGCAGCCCAGAAAATTGCAGGAAAATGGATGACCCTGAGTGATTGGATTAAAATAACTAAATGCCATCTCCATGGACTCTGGATTATGACCCAAAACATTTCCTTCTTATTTTGGATATTGTTGCTTGCTGTTGAAGCTATCTTGATTTATATAGATGAAAGAACTCTGCAAATTACCAAATGCAATACAATTATTAAGGAAGCTTAGATTGTGCTTAGAGGAAGGACAGAAACACAGAGATAATGACCTGATGCAGCCTTTGTGATGATTACTCTTGAGTGTAAATTTGATTGGATTGAGAAACACCTAGGAAAACAGTAAAGCACACTTTTGGATGTGTTTATGAGGGCATTTCTAGAGACAATTAGCATGTGGGGCAGCAAACTGAGGGGGGAAGACCTTCCCTGAACATGGTTGGAAACATCCAACAAGTTGGAGACTCAGATGAAAAAAAAGGGAAAGAAGAAAACCTGCCAGCACATACTCTTTCTTCCTCCTGCTCACCGTGAGGTGAGCCACTTCACTCTGCCATATGCTCCCTGACATGGTGCTGTCTCTTACCACACACCAGAAGCAACAGAGCCAAGTGACCATGGACTGAAGCCTCTGAAACTGTGAGGGTCTTAGTTACTTTTCTTATTGCTGAGACAAAATGTCCAACATGCAAAGTTAAAGGAGGAAATGTTTACTTAGCTCACAGTTTGTAGAGGTTTCAGTTCATAATCAGCTGGGTCCAAGACAAGGTGCATTGGCAGACAGGCAGAAGGCAGCAAGGTAAGCAAGGGACACACAAGCCTCTTTCTGTTCCTTTATATTTTATCCAGGCTACCCACCCTTAGAGCAGGTAGCACTCCAGCCCTTAATCCCAGAACCCTTAATCCTAGCATTACATCCTTGATCCCAGCAGAACTATGCCAAAGCAATCAGTGGACTAATTTAGTGATCACACACTCTAGATCTGGCCACCTCTGAAAACATCCCACCTATGACCACATGACATTTTGCGGGGGCATCTAGACACAAACCAGAACAATGAGTCAAAGAGAATATTTCTTTCTTTAAACTGTTTTTCTCACAATGATGGAAAAATAACATACCCTGCTTCATGTGACTTGTTTTCTTTAAGATCTTACAATTCATTGCATTTCCTCACTTCCTACATGACAGGTTCAGAGCAGGTAACTAAATAAGTATTTTACAATATATTCAGGGATAAAATTTTTCTTTCACTAGAATTTGTCATCTTCAATTCCTGCTTCTCTTTTGTGACCTTAAAGCTCCCTATGTTCTCCTTTCTTACCTCATTGCCTACTTCCAAATCTATAGCCTGTCAAAGACGACTAAAAGCGAACATTTTTGCGCTGGGTTCTAGATCTTTTTTTAGCTGGTCACTAACAGAAGTTACTGCCTTGCTTACATATATTGATTCTTCAAATTCTCAACTTACACGAAACAAATTTTCAAACATTTTATTTTGTATAGTCAACTAATCAAAGAAATTGATATTTTCATCTAGCCCATCTGTTTATTCACAGGTTTTGCCAACCTGTTTTCATTCTTTCCCTCACCAATCCACTCAACAGATATTTTTTTCTGAGCATCTATCATAACAGTAAATGTAGGTAAAAAGATTTTTCTTTCATATCCGTCAGAACAATTCTTCTCAAGGCACAGTCTTTGAACCAAAAATGTTATAGTTACCCAGGAATCTGGAAGAAATCCAAGTTCATGGGTCTCGCCTAACCCACCGCCTTCAAAACCCTGTAGGTGGGCTCAGGAATCATTGTTTGAACAAAATCTCCAAGTGATCGCTTTGCATGCTACAACTCCTACTTTAGGATCCTCTGCCCTGGCGAAGAGTTTTCTGAACTATATTAAAAGCAATTACTGTCCATGGAGATATGAACAAAGTGCAATGGGGACATAGGAAGGACCCTTAAAATAGGAGCTAACAATGCACTTCTCAGGCATTGTTTTAGACACTACAATGGTAGAGCAAGTTTTGAACCCATGGCCTTCCTCACTCCACAGTTCACAATGACTGTAATAATAATAAAGCCCGAGGGTTGAGAGGTACAGTAAATTTCGCAAAGGGATGTGTCTGAGTTATGTCGGAGTTTGCTAGATGAACTAACTGGTGGAAAAGGGGACTTGTTAGTCCTGGAATATGATGCAGTATTTGGGAAGGAATAGAAACAAGAGATCACATCATATTTACAAATTTCAGGTAGACCAAAACAAAGCACTGGGAAATGGGAGGGAGGGGTATGGCATAGGACTGGAAGATAGAAGTATACATTTAAATGGTTGATTTGCTTTATATGTTTTATTCTGTAGGGGGAAAAAGAATCGCTGAAACCTTTGCAGGACTGGAAAGACCACTTTGGTGTTAAAAAGATACCAGAAGAGCACATGAGTGGAAAAATGAAAGCAGTAGTGCTAGAAGTCAAAAGGAGATGTTAAATATAAAGGAAATTCTGTGAGGTGGATGTAAAAAAAAATGATGGGTGCAAAAGTTATCCTAACACTAAGCTGTATGTCACTAGACTACACATGATTGATATCTAGCTCTGTGTCCACAAGCAAAGCACATTTTTCGCTGGTGACAGCTGCAGTAGCAACCTGAAATAAAACATGCGAATGGCCATCTGCACTTTATTTAAGAGTCTGTTTAATTCATTTGCCTGTTTGTTGATTGGGTTATTTATTTTGGTGCTAAAATTTTTGGATATTAATTATTCTGGATATTAATTATCCAATGCAAGAGTAGCTAGCTAAGCTTTTCTCCCATTCAGTAGGCTGTCACTTCACTTTTGTTTCCTTTGCTGTGTATAACCGTTTAATTTGGCGTAATCTCATTTGTTTATTCTTGCTATTATTTCCTATGCTTTCGAAGTTGAATTTAAGAAGCCTTTGCCTATGCCTGTGGATTCAACTAGTTCTCCTAAGTTTTCTTCCAGCAATTTCAAAGCTTCAGGTCTTATACCTAGATCTTGAATCTATTTCAAACTGAATTTTGTGGAGGATGGGAGATACAGATCTAATTTCAAACTTCTGCATGTGGACATCCAATTTTCCCAACACCATTTATTAAAGAACCTGTGTTTTTCTCCAACGTATGTTTTTGGACCTTCATCAAGAATGTCTGCAGTTTGTTTCTGTGTCCTCTATTATTTCTTGTGTCTGTTTTTGTGCCAGGATCATGCTGTTTTTATTACTATGGTTGTGTAATATGCTTTGAAATCAAGTAATATGATAGCTCCAGCATTGCTTTTTAATTTTAGTTTATTAGTACACACATGTTAGTACATAATGGTTACATTTCTTGTGGGAAGTTGGTACATGTACATAACACGTCCTAATTCCTTTTTTTAATCCTTTATTCCCTCCCTCCCTCTGCCCTTCCCCCATCTCTTGATCCCCTTCCCCTCTGAGAACAATCTATCTCCCTACTCTATTTTTTATTTTGCTCTTTACTTTTACTCTGGGTTTCTCATATAAGAGAAACCACATGATATTTAAGCTTGTGTGTCTGATTTATTTCACTTAATATTATGGTCTTAAGGCACACCTGGCATTGCTTTTTGCAAGAAAGATAATGAGATGAAAATAATGAAAGTATGTCATATGCGTAATGAATATGCCAATATGAAACCCAGCATTCTGTGCAACTAATATGCACTACAAATATAAGTAAGTACATAAATAAATAGAAGGCCGCTAGTGGCTTTCCAGTTGTTGGCTTGGTTCAAAGACTCACATTCCGATGTTATTTTCTCATGCTCAGTAGAAGAGTTCTCTTTCCCAGGCCAAAATGTGATCCTTGCTTAGGCCCTACCTTTAGCAGTAACGACCTCCTGGTTTCAAAATGCTTTAAAGCTTTCTATTATGATTTTCTTCTGAATCTGACGGGGGTAAACTAAGGGGTTTCTAAGGATGGAGGGAGGCAGGATGGAACTGGAAAGAGGTGGGAGGAAGGAAAGAGGAAACCGGAAGTCTCCAAACTAGATGATGGACAATTTTTATTTATTTATTTATTTATTTATTTATTTATTTTTGTGCTGGGGATCGAACTCAGAGCCTTGGCTTGCAAAGCAAGCTCTCTAACCACTGAGCTAAATCCCCAGCCCAACTGATGGACAATGTACTGAGGGAAAGAGAGTACAGCCTGGTGATGAGTACAGCCTGCTGCACAGGAGGGCCGAGCACGAAGAGCAGACTAGCAGCGGGGCTACCTGAAACACACCTCAAGAGTGTTTACTGACATCCAACCCAAAGGCATTAACTGAATGGCTTTCTTGTCAAATTAGAAGGCTCAGGCTTTTGTAAGGACGTTCATTTTGGTAACTGACACAGCCAAAAATGTTTAATGTGTCAGAAAATAATATTTAATTGGTATTTAAAAGCTTTCTTAAAATTTTCTATAAACTCAAAAGCACAGCATACTTTAGAAGAAAAAACTATATTTAATAAAATGGTATTACATTAATCTATTAAAAATGTATTACAGGTATAAAGCCTGTTGTCAATGTATATGCTTTATTAAGTGAACTGGGAGGGGAAAAACTGTTACAAGCTAACGTAAGTCCAAAAAACTCCCCTAAATCAAACTTTTTCAAGATAATAATTTCTGGAATGCAATCATTACTATTTAATCAGGCTTCAGT